>JACEEZ010008011.1:302500-345247 GCA_016584305.1 Chionoecetes opilio
CGTGATTTGTGGTACAGAGATTGACGCGGAGCCGCTGCGGGTGGACGGGCTCATTATTGCTCCGTGCACGTCCTATATTTACCTCGGGTCGCCCTTCACCAGCGACGGCTCGGTGTCGTCCGCCCTCAGGGTGCATGCCAAGAACAAATTAGGTCATGTACTGAAGTTTGTGTCATTTGTTCATAAGAATAACGATGTACCGTTTGTGGTGAAACGGAGGGTGTTTGATGCGGCGTTAATGTCTGCGTTATTGTACGGCTGCGAGTCATGGGTAGGAGCCGATTTAAAGCCAATTACAAAGTTGTACAACCGGGCACTCAAACAGCTGTTGGGTGTGAGAAAGTCAACCCCGAATGACGTGTGTTACGCTGAGTTAGGATACCCTTCACTGCCGGACTTAGTCAGATTAAAGCAGCACACTTTTTATTCTAAGCTAGCTTTGGAAAGATCTCATATAACGGATGATCCATTAATGTTTACTATAGAAATTGTCACTAGAGCCAACACAGCAATGAGCAGAACTATTGCAGAGTTTATTGGTAACAACGTGCCCGACATGCATGGCCTCTTGTTAAATGTGCATGAGCGCATCGCAGCTTCCAGTGGGTCAAGGTGCGCCGTGTACCGTGTAAACCCCGGCCTTACAGTGCACAGTGTGTACAGGGACCGCCACAAGGTCGACGACCGATACAGGATCTCCTTCACTCGTTTCCGAGTGTCAGGTCATAGTTTGTGTGTTGAGACTGGAAGATGGAATAGGCGGGGGCGGGGCCGGTTGCCACTGGAGGAACGTCTGTGTGTATGTGGCGATGTACAGACTGAGGAACATGTTATTGAAAATTGTCCTGTATCAAACAATATTAGGCAGACAGTAGGCCTAACTTGTTTAGGTGAGCTATTTAACGGTAAATATAGCCATTATGAATGTTGTAAAATTATTCATGATATTTTGCACTTGTATGCGTAAGGTATGTGTGTCATGGATATCTCATGGCACTGTTCGTGCACCGACAATTGATGTTGTTTTAGTTTTAATATAATTATGTGGACTGCAGATTGCATTATTTGTGTTGTTTATATTAGTACTAACAGTATGTATTGTTATAAGATTATGTGTTAATGTTAAGTTTATGTACACTGTGGTCAATAAATTATCTATCTATCTATCTATCTGTGCGTGCTGACCCGCAGCTCTGCCCGACGCAGGTCATGACCCCCAATACTCCATTAAAGGTACGCCAAGAGTGACCAATGGGAGGCTGGACGGAGGAGCCACCACCACCCGGCCTTCCTGATTGGCCGGCCCTGTGAGGCGCGGCACGTCATTGGCCAAGACAGATGACCCAGACAGCCTTTGTAACCAATACAAACCAATCACGCAATTTGTCCAATACGGGGAACGTGTTAAAGTTATCTCATCTATGTGGAAATATTGTTTTGACAAAAAATAAAAAAGCAGCAAACATGGACTGATGAAAGCGCCGAGTGAGACGTATCGCCTCGCACCCAGACGGCGAGGAAGGAGCACAACTTACAAACGAAAGAAGAATAAATTTTGCTGTAGTGAAATTAGATCAACGCAAAAAGTTTCGTTTGCATTTCACGTATGAGGAATTTTTAACCATTGAAAAGCAAACACACTGTTATATATCATTTCAGCCCGCACGCACGCACGCACAACACACACCACACACACACACACAACACACACACACACACACACACACACACACACACACCACACACACACCACACACACACACACACACACACACACACACACACACACACACACACACTCGCACACGCCATTCACTTCTGCACACACACACACACACACACACACACACACACACACACACACACACACACACACACACACACAGTAAACGATGATATATTAATAATGATAATAATTTTTTTCCACGTACCCCTGTATCATGCATTCCTTTTAAATCGACGCTGTCAATTGAGTCGTGTCGAGCAGTCTTCGGCACACACACACACACACACACACACACACACACACACACACACACACACACACACACACACACACACACACACACACACACACACACACACACACACACACACACACACACACACACACACACACACACACACACACAGTGACCCTCCTCCATCGGCCCTCGACACTGATTCTTCTTTGGAGTTTAGGGCAAAATAATATAGCGTGCTGGAGGCCTGAAGACTCGGCCATCGGGGAAGATTGGGATAAAAGAGTCTTATGTTTGTCCTTACAATAGGAATGCCGCGACCCAGGACGTCTCTTGAGACGTCCTAGGGAAAGAGGGAAAGAGGGAGGAGGAACTTGCTGAGGTGGCGGCATTCTGTCCAATATAGGAGTTCCGATAAAAGCTCAGTCCTGTGTAGTCCTTATAGACCCTCGAATAACCCGTGGTGGAAAACCGTAAAGAGGGTCCCCGCTATGGCTCAAAACCCTGTCTGGATCCGCTCATATTCTCCTTGACTTTTATGTACCTGAGATACAGCCTCGAAAACAGCCTGAGCCTCGTTCAGATTGTGACATAACATCGCTGAGACTCGGGTAAAATATCGCCCGTGACAGGTGGCAGCCAAGAAGAACCCAAACTCTCCTCCCACGTCGTCCGTCTCTTTGCGAGGACGAGGCACGGAAGCCCTGAGTGCCCGCCCGTCAACATCACGTCCTGAGTTCATCAGTCTTTTCCACCGCACACTAATGGAGAATATGTAAAACGCAATTAATAAATGAATAAATGGACTCATCTACCTACCCTAATTCCGCTTGATTAAGAGTTTTAAGACACGAAAAATCCATTTCCAGCAATTATTTTTCCTTTTCACCACAAGAGCCTTTGAGCAGCCGCGGAGGAGACGCATAAAAGTAAAATACGAATGCCAGTGAGCTAATAACCTTCGCCCATTGCCTTAAGGGGTGGCGTCGGGGGAGGGGGGAAGGAACTCAGCCAATGGTTCGCCGGTGAAGGAGTGCCTCTGTGTGCCTCTGTGTGCCTCTGTGTGCCTCAAGTGGCTCTCTAAATAAAATGTCTTCAGGATATCCCGTCCGCAATGACCGCGATGGATGTGGATTAAAGATGACTGCTTCTCAGGTCGTATAGTTGGCCTTTGTGGTTCTCGGTGTGTCTGTTAGTATGTCCAAGTCTGTGTTTACTAGATCAACTGACTTATTTTATCAATTTATTAAAACTATTTACTGTTAGTATGATAGATGGTCAGTTAATCTATTTGTTTTCTGTGTTGTGTTCTGTATTTTATCATATTTTCTATCATTTCTTACCGCTCTTACTCGTTCTTGTAATAATTTATTCTCACTGCTCTTCTCATCTTTCTTCGCCTTCTTCTTTAGTGACCCTCGTTTTATCTTCAGTGTTTTAGTTCTTGTCTTGTTTTTCTGCTTCATCATCTTGTTCATGCTCTTCTTCACTCCTCCTCCCCCTCATTACTGGGTCACATGCAAGAAATTTTCTCGACCCGTTGCACCGCGCGGCGACAAGCAGAATCATTTGAAAACATCAATGGTTCCGTGTCATGGCATCACGCCTTTGCCCTGATTCCATCATTCTTCCCAGACCTTTACACTGATTTTTTCAACATAACCGAGAGTAACATACATAACTTGTGAATGCACACGTGTCATAATTAAGGTAAAATTAGGTCCAGGCCTTATATCGTTACGTTAACTGGTGAGTAAGTCGGGCCGCGGTGGAGGTGGAGATCAGCCATTGTGTGGAGCAGGTGTGGCGGGTCGTTCAAATGTACTCACAAGCATCACTCGGGCCCATTTTTTCTACATCAACGCCTCAGACAAGTGGCGAACACTAACTAAGCTATTATTTAATGGCAGAAAAGATAAATTTGACTAGTAAAAGGAATTAGATATTTGTAAAACAGTAAAAATACTGATGCCGTCTTGGATTCGCTTGTGTTGGTACGCCTGCACACTGTGCACAGATCTTCACTGGCCGGGCAGTTGAAAACAATTCTTGACTATCCCACCCCGTCAGATTACGACTGTCGGAAATATCCACCTGTCGGGACTTGACGAGCATTCTTGCATATAACCCTCTCTCCTCATCTTCTTCCTCTTCCTTTTCCTCCTTCTCTTCCACTTCGTTTTCCTTTTACTCTCATCATCTCCTTCACTCTCGTCTTATAGCTACGTTGTATATTGCTATGTAAGTGATGTGTGTGTGCGTGTGTACTATGTTTGTGTGTATGTGTGTGTGCATGTGTACTATGTTTGTGTGTATGTATATGTGTGTGTGCGTGTGTACTATGTATGTGGGTATGTGTATGTGTGTGTGCGTGTGTACTATGTATGTGTGTATGTATTTATGTGTGTGTGTCATTAATTTTTAAGCAAAGTGCATTTTTCTGCATATATTTTTCTCATCTAACCCTTCCATGTTGAGTCCTTCAGCTTCAACGTCCGTCGAGGCCCAGTCAGTCCTGTAACCCAGTCAGTCCAGTAACCCAGTCAGTCCTGTAATCCAGTCAGTCCTGTAACCCAGTCAATCCTGTAACCCAGTCAGTCCTGTAACCCAGTCAGTCCTGTAATCCAGTCAGTCCTGTAACCCAGTCAGTCCTGTAACCCAGTCAGTCCTGTAACCCAGTCAGTCCTGTAACCCAGTCAGTCCTGTAACCCAGTCAGTCCTGTAACCCAGTCAGTCCTCTAACCCACTCAGTCCTGTAACCCAGTCAGTCCTGTAGCCCAGTCAGTCCTGTAACCCAGTCAGTCCTGTAACCCAGTCAGTCCTGTAACCCAGTCAGCCTTGTAGCCCAGTCAGGCCTGTAACCCAGTCAGTCCTGTAACCCAGTCAGTCCTGTAACCCAGTCAGTCCTGTAACCCAGTCAGTCCTGTAACCCAGTCAGTCCTGTAACCCAGTCAGTCCTGTAACCCAGTCAGTCCTGTAACCCAGTCAGTCTTGTAACCCAGTCAGTCCTGTAACCCAGGCAGTCCTGTAACCCAGTCAGTCTTGTAACCCAGTCAGACTTGTAACCCAGTCAGTCCTGTAACCCGTCTGGACAGCACTTGACTCTCAGCAATGACACCATACACTTTTTCTCTCGGTCCCTCGGCTGATCCTCGTCTTTAGTGCCTGTTATATCAATACTTTCACGCATAGGCTGATTTAACCCTATACGTAACGTGACCGCACGTTACGTAACCCGGTCCGGACCGTTAAAACATATTCTTCAATGATAAAACCATTGGTTGTATTCACACTAGAGCGGACCGGCACCTGACCAGCACGGGACCGTCACCGCAGTTGCCGTCAGGATTTTCCGGCCCAGAATATTTTGATGTCCGTGCAGGTAACGGTCCCCGGTCCGGAGCAGTCTGTGTTGGACAGTGTGAAATGGTTCCGCTACCTCCGGCACAAACCGGTTGCCTCAGTTGACATCCGCTCTGGTACGGTGCACTATATGGATGAAGATACATTAATATCACTGGTGCAGAGGCATGAGGTCTTTACGACATGTCCACGAGATACAGCAACAATGGCAAGAAGGATATACGCCTGGGGAAGAAATATACTCTGGTGAATACATCTTTCAACAATCAAGAAATTGATGTTATATTTACTTTAGTCAATACAGCATCGTTTGATATCATACAGTAAAAGTATTTAGGCTACAATGAACATTTGACAAATGAATTCAAAATGTAACAATGTAAAAATTAATGTAAATGTAAAAATAGATATATATAATCAGCTGTTTCAGCACAGCTCCCTCGCTATTACCGTGTAACATAGTTAATGTAGCATCAACGAGCAATCAGTTCGCGAGCAATAGCGAAAGCGATCTTTCCTGTTACAAGAACAGGAGTGTACTGCGACCGTAATGCCGGAGACCTGACGGTGTAGTGTGAATACACATGCTGGTGGCTGCTGGTGACGTGCCGGTGCCGGTCAGGTTACGGTCCGTTTACGTGCAGGTATACGGCCGAATCTTTAAACGTGGACTTAGGCTAACCTAAGACTAACCATGGCTTTAGACAGGTATTTCCGTTTTCTAAACTTTTTTCGGGGGGGGGGGGGGTTAGTCTTAAGTTGGTCTAAAACTAACGAGAATAGTATTGGAAATGTTAGACACCCAGGACCCTGTCCAACACTTGAATATAATAATATTTACGAATAATATGCAAATGCCCATGCTAAGACAAATTACCGGTATTGCCAATATTCTGTTTGTCAAAATATGAGTGTATACATGCGTCTACTGCAGATTATGAAGCATCTGAAATATTTTTTTAAAGACCGCGTTTGGCGCCCTACGAGGTCTGAGTTTGTTTATCTCTCCTCGCCCGCCGAGTCCAGACTATCAGCAATATAATAGTCACTCACTTATACGACTATACAGCAGCACTTGCATTTAATTAATGGAAACAGAGGAGACATTTATTCTCTTTTTGGTCATATAGTCTAGTCTACGCTAGCAGCGGTTCCTTACAGATCCCTCTACGGGGAGGCCACGGGCAGAAATCTCCCATTTTCACACATCTATCCACCTCATTCTCACATCCCACTGTCCTCTCACTCATGCATGATCTCTCTCTCTCTCTCTCACATACTCCAACTATCCTCCCATTTAACAGGGGGTCAGCCTTTCACACTCCCAACATATATTGCTTTATGATACTTTCGTCTACCGTATCTTTCGTCCCCGTCGGCGAGAGTTCCAACTCTTCGCGTCGCCTAGTGCTCCTATTTTTTAATACGACTTAATATATATATATATATATATATATATATATATATATATATATATATATATATATATATATATATATATATATATATATATATATATATATATATATATATATAATAAGCTTTTACCTGTGTTTATGCATACCTAACCTGACCGTAATCTAGCGTAACAGTAACCTAACTTGACCGTTACTGGCAGAAATTACAACTTGATGGGGAGATGATGAGGCGGAAGCAAATAAGAATATATTATCGTTATTGCCGTTTCTAATTTTTGGTGTGGAGTTTTCTTCAATTTGATAGGGTTTTTTTTTCGTTCCTTTAAGTGATTAAGGCATCATTAGTTGTGCAACTAAATAATAACTATAACATGACCATGAGAATCTTGACTCCCGATAATGGGAAGAGCTATGAAGATCAGGGAAAATGTGGGTAAAAAAATGAATAAATGAAGAAAATAGGTTCATATTATGGTATGGTGTGTTTTGTTGTTCTCGGTAGCAGGGCGCGGAGACAAATTACTCTTCCGCTCTCCGTCCCCCTATAAATTATCTTCCTGGTTCAGGGCTACCAACCCAAGCGCAGTCGTGGATCAACATAAGACCACGTTAGCTCTCGCTGCTAGTGTCTAAAGCACGCGTTCTTGGCATTGGTACCACTTGAATCTAACATGGAAGCTCCACGTTAGACTCTCCCTAGTCCATGTTTAAAAAAGCGGCCGATAGTGTGAATCAGCCTATGCTAGGAGAAGGTAATACTACGCTTCTTCTAAATTTCAGTTGTATTTTATCATAGTTAACCATATTATCAGGTGAATATAGGCATAATTTTAAGCATGAGACCTTATAGTAATCGTCCAGACCCATTTTTTCTTTGAATAATTATGTTGAATGTTCATTAAAAATACTTAATCCACAAAAAAATATTAATTTCCACGCCTTATTTTCCTAAAATCATGACTTTTGTAAAAAGCGCGGGAAAAACAACAGCCCCATTATAGCCGTGGCGGGAAACTTGCTGGTGACGTCACGGCAGGAAGCCTCCCAGCCCGGCCCTGATACAAATACACGTAAACTCAGAAAAAAATATAGTACCTGAAGAATTTTGGTTGCTTCTGATATCTTTTTTTTGCGATATGGCATATACTTGCATCCTTTATGGGTGCAGCAAGAAAGCTGTGCATTTCCAGAGAGCTTAGCACCCATTTCCGACCTATACGGCCACGATATATGTGTGGAGCGCCGGGGAGAGGCGGGCGAGAGGTGCGCAGTGAGACAATCTGCTTCACACCGCCCGCCTCTCCCCGGCGCTCCACACATATATCGTGGCCGAATAGGTCGGAAATGGGTGTTAAGCTCTTTGGAAAGGCACAGCTTTCTTGCTGCACCCATAAAGGATGCAAGTATATGCCATATCGTAAAGAAAATACATCAGAAACGCCCAAAATTCTTCAAGTACTATACTTTTTTTTATGAGTTTACATGTATTTATATTATCGCCGGGCTGGGAGGCTTCCTGCCGTGACGTCACCGAGCCGTGGTGCGTCGTCTGCTGGTCGTCAGTTGTGTTTTGAGAGCTCGGGGAATTTACAGATTTTGAATGCGGATCATTTAAAAACGGGTGACTGGATGCAAAAAGTGACAACGTATTGTTGATATACTCGATAATGGCTATATTTTGACTGCATTAAATCAGGAATGATGAAATGGTCTGGACAATTACTTTAAGATAGAATGGAATTTTCGCCTCGTTAAAAAAAAAAGACTATAGTGATATTCTGAAAAGAATTTGCGCATGAGTAGATTTATTATTCTTTTGAAAACTTGAGGTCTGAAGGAAGTGAGGAAAAATTAACTGTGGGGTAGACATTACATATATATATATATATATATATATATATATATATATATATATATATATATATATATATATATATATATATATATATATATATATATTTCTCTCTCTCTCTCTCCTCTCTCTCTCTCTCTCTCTCTCTCTCTCTCTCTCTCTCTCTCTCTCTCTCTCTCTCTCTCTCTCTCTCTCTCTCTCTCTCTCTCTCTCTCTCTCTCTCTCTCTCTCTCTCTCTCTCTCTCTCTCTCTCTCTCTCTCTCTGTGTGTGTGCGCGTGCAAATGGATGTTCTTACATATGAATAAAAGCTACGGGGAAGTAAATGTTCGTTCTCACCCTTAAAAACAAATTAATCCAGAATGTTTAATGGATTCCTCTTTGTAAACACGCGGCAAAACTCTGGAATTAGTACCCGCAGGTGATTGGGTGTTGCCTGTGATGTCACTCCACCAATGGCGTGTCCGACTTTCCTTTTTCATCTCCCTCTTATTTTTATTTAGTGGCAATGAGGCGAGAGGCAAGTCATCAACCATTAACTTTTCCCTCGATGCGTAATTACAAATTCTTTACCTCACATGTTTTTTTGCTGACTTTCGATTTTGTTTCTGTTTTTCTTTTTCTCTTTCTTTTGTATTTTGTATTTTGATTGATGAAGCGAATTTTTTCTCGTGTTCTTGTTGGTCCTTTGTTATCGAAAATTCGTTGGTGATTTTACTTGTGTGTGTGTGTGTGTGTGTGTGTGTGTGTGTGTGTGTGTGTGTGTGTGTGTGTGTGTGTGTGTAAGTAAGTAAGTAAAGTAAGTAAAGTTTATTGCCATTACTAGTAAATATATACATTCAGTAATTACATAAAAAGAGGTCGTTGGCACGGTCTGTCGAGCCAAGGCTCCCTGACAGACATGTTCAGATATAAATTATATGTGCTGAGCAGAATCAGTTGGCTGTTTGTTTATGTAGTAAAAATATACTACTTTGTAACGTGAAGCAAAAAAAAATATATACATACAATATACACATACAGACATACACATATGCATATACACACATACACATATACACATCTATGCACATACACACAAACATACACACACACGCATATATACGATCATTCATTCATCCATATATATGCAATGACACATATACATATTCATTTACATGAAAAAATCAAAATAAGAACTTTCGTAACCTATGCTATCCAATACATACTTTATATATATAATACTACTACTATGACTATGAAAATACTACACTATGACTAAACCACATACCAAACTACATACATAAATACTATACATGTATACATGTATGGCATCTTCAATGTATATGAAATACATATTCTACCTATCACTCGTGGGATGTTTGTGAGGTCTGAAGGACAATGAAATTATTTTTTACTCTCCTCTTGAATTAAAAAAAGCTGATATTATTAGTAAGTAGTTTTATGGGTGTAGGCAGAGCATTCCATTGTTGAGGACCAAAGCAAATTATGCTGTTCTTAAAGAGTGTTGTACGGAACTGTGGACATACTAAATTCATATTGCTTCCTCTGGTTCCATGCGTTGATTCTACAAATTTATAAATAGAAGTACCTGGAACATTTTTTTTATTTTTAAACATGAAGTAAAGAACAAAACATTTATGAATATTTAAAAAATCTAGAAGTTTATTGTCTGAATATAAAGTAGTTGTTGAATCAAATTTACCCATAAAAAATATGCATCTAAAATGTTGTTTTTGTATTACTTTTAATTATCTTAGGAAAGAAGGCCAAGTACAAGCCCATATAGGCACACAGTAATGAGATGGGGGTAACACAGGCTGTAGTATCTTACTAATACTTATCATGGCTGTGTGTGTGTGTAATTTACCCATGCTGGGACCTCTCACACACACACACACACACCACACACACACACACACACACACACACACACACACACACACACACACACACACACACACACACACGCCACACACAACACACACCCACACACACACCACACACACTCACCACACACCCAAAACACACACCACGGCCACCCACACACACAGACACACACCACAAGACACATAGACACTTAACCACTACCACACAAAACATGATGCATAAGCACTGTCATGTACTGCTAGTGTACTCTGTAAGGTGTTAATTAGATGGCTACCGTGACGGGAATCACAAAACTTTTACGAGTATCAATTTTTTTGTTTGATAATTTTGTGTGTGTTTGTTTCCTCGTCCTTCAACTAAGAAAAATATTTCGATACCGTTATCAGATCTCAGTCATTTTTTGTATTTGGTTAGTTTATTTATATTTATTTTGTGTATTATTTATTTTGTATTTTTCTTTCTTTCCAATTGTTTGTTTTGATTGCTCGCTTATTTTTCTCGGCAAAGCACCGACGCATGGGAGCAAACATTGCGATGTCACGTAAATAATGGCTCAAAGAGAGAGAGAGAGAGAGAGAGAGAGAGAGAGAGAGAGAGAGAGAGAGAGAGAGAGAGAGAGAGAGAGAGGACCTACAAACGCACAGACAAACAAACATACCTCCGAAATTTCATCAAATCCCGTGATAAACAACCGTAAGCCACAAAGACACAATCAGGAAAACGCTTCCTCGCCAGCGTGACACTCGCCGCTGAGGGACGCGAATGTCGGATCAGCCCGAGATTGGATGCTGCGAAAGATGGTGTCATGAAGGGCGCCGCTAACCATTGGCAGAACCTTCCTCATACCGCACGGCTATTGGCTGCCCGGGTGTCACCTTAGTGGCCGCGTGTGCTGATTGGTCCTTGGAAGTGTGAGGTGAAAGATGCCGCAGAAACGATGAGAAACGATAATCCGCGTGTCGTTGAGGCGCGTTGCAGGGTCTTAGGCGACAGGTAAACCTTTAATAAATCGCCTTAATCCCCGCAATGAAGTGATTTGTCTCGATGGCTGTCTGATTGGCCGCCGCACGCACGTCAAGGGGTAAGCTATAGATTGTATTGGCCGCTCCCCTTGACGTCACGACTGGACATGCCTCACCACTGCAATGGTCACTTTTGTAGCGCTGATGATAAAACTAATAATATTATTTTTTCTCGATAATATAATATAAGAACTAAAAAAATAATTTAAAAAAAACTGAAAAAATATATTATTGTTATTGGTCGAGTGTTGTTGTTCTTGTCATGGTTTTTTTTGTTATGACCCGAAATATATTCAATTTTTTAATTATTGTTAATATTATCATTATTACTATTATTGTTTTTGTTGTTGCCACCGTTTTTTTATTCACATTATATTATCATGAAATTATTGTCATTATTATCTATTCATTATCATTATTATTCATCATTATCATTATTATCATCATTATCATTATTATCATCATTATCATTATTATCATCATTATCACCATTGTTATTTTTATATCATCTGTCATAATTACGTATTTTCAGTATAAGAAACTCCACGTTTTCTCTGGAACGCTCGTATCAAAATCAATGAGGAAATTTCTCTGTCCAAAGTCCTATTTCTACTTCCATATAGATACATATATGAAGGAAAAGGTTATCTATGAATGAAATCAGGACAATCACATTCATAATTTCTATTCACATATTCATCACAGTTTTTCCACCAAAATAATTCAACCTCCCCAAACCTAAATGAAATTAGCGAAAGTAAATGAAGAAATGGTGAAGGAATATGAAAACAAAGCGAAACGGATATTTAGAAAAATAATATGAAAACAAAGGGGAACTGATAGGTAAAAAAAAAAGAAAACTAAGAAAAATATATATGAAATAAAATTGATAAAACAATGGGAAACAACGAAACAAGGAGAAAACAAAGGGAAACGAAAATGTAAAACAAATGATAATATGAATAAAAAGAAAAACGGGTTTGTAAAAAGAAATGATATGAAACAAAGAGAAACGGATACGTAAAAAACAAATTACTTCACATTGCATTCCATGATGTATAACTTTTTGCATTGCTCTTGTTTTCGTTACACGTGTTTGTTTAGAGCGCGGCACTTTTGTCTTAACGCGGCGAGGGAACGACGCTTTAAGGGAGGACCCGCCTTTATTTTTATCTCTCTCACACACTCTTCTTTTAGCGTACCTTCACGACGGTTCATTAGAGTGGTGGGTGTGTGTGTGTCTGGTCTGAGTCTGAGTCTGTCGTGGTTGTGTGTGTGTGGTGGGTGTGTGTGTGTGTGTGTGTGTGTGTGTGTGTGTATTCATCTAGTTGTATTTTACAGGGCCAGATCGACGCTCGTATGGCCCCGTCTCCATATCAACATTTTTATCATTCATCCTGTGTGCTTAATTTTTGGCCGAAGCCAGCACCCCGGAGAGCAGGTCACAAACCCCGGCTAACACCCGGTATCCATTCACTGCTGGGTGGACAGGGACTCTGGTTTTAAGGAAACAGCCCATATGTTTCCGCTCCGCCCGGGGATCGAACCCGGGACTTTTCGGTTGTGAAACGAGCGTGCTACCCCTACACTACGGAGTTCCCCTACACTACGGTGTGTGTGTGTGTGTGTGTGTGTGTGTGTGTGTGTGTGTGTGTGATCTTACTGTGATGTTACTTCTTATTTCCTCCTTCCTACCATCCTCTTATCAACATATTTCTTGTGACATGTTGATCTCTCTCTCTCTCTCTCTTCTCCTCTCTCTCTCTCTACTTCTCTCCCCCTCTCTCTCTCTCTCTCTGTCAATTATATTTATCTCCATTTTCCGACCCTTTCTCGCTGCCACTACTCTTTTCCGACCTCTTTTCCCCCCTCTCCTTCACCTGTCAGCTGTCCTCTATTTTGAAGTTGGCATATTCTCTCTCTCTCTCTCTCTCTCTCTCTCTCTCTCTTCTCTCTCTCTCTCTCTCTCTCTCTCTCTTCTCTCTCTCTCTCTCTCTCTCTCTCTCTCTCTCTCTCTCCTCTCTCTCTCTCTCTCCTCTCTCTCTCTCTCTCTCTCGGTCGTCTCCCCGGCTCCTCTCTCTCTCTCTCTTGCGTCCTCTCTCTCTTCTCTCTCCTCTCTCTCTCTCTCTCTCTCTCCTCTCTCTCTCTCTCTCTCTCTCCAAATATTGAATGATGGAGGTGGGAACTAGGAAACCCTGGAGGAAGAAGGAGGAATAATTAGGCAGGAAACTTGGAGAGAAGGTAGGGAGGAAGGGGAGGAAGACAAAAGAAGGGAGAGGTACTGGGTTGTCCTGAGGTGGTCATTAGGAAGAACAGAGATAATGGGTTACAATGGGTTAAGGAGACAATGGGTTAAGGTGAGAATGGGTTAATGAGATCATGGGTTGGAAATAGAATGGGTTGAGGAGAGAATGGGTTAAGGAAAGAATGGGTTAAGATAGAATGGATTAGGGAGATCATGGGTTAAGGAGATCATGGGTTAAGGAGAGCATGGGTTGAGGATAGAATGGGTTGGAAATAGAATGGGTTGAGGAGAGAATGGGTTAAGGAGGTAATTAGTTAACATAAAGAATGGGTTAACGTAGATAATGGGTTAAGGAGATCATGGGTTAAGGAGATTATGGGTTAAGGAGATCATGGGTTAAAGAGATCATGGGTTAAGGAGATCATGGGTTAAAGAGATCATGGGTTAAGGAGATCATGGGTTGAGGAGAGAATGAGTTAACGTAGAGAATGGGTTAAGGAGAGAATGGGTTAAGGAGATAATGGGTTAAAGAAGAGAATGGGTTGATGATAGAATGGGTTAAGGAGAGAATAGGTTATCAGAGAATGGGTTAAGGAGATAATAGGTTAAGGGGAGAATGGGTTAAGGAGATAATGGGTTAAGGAGATAATGGGTTGAAGAGAGAATGGGTTGAAGTAGAGTGGATTGTCAGTCATTATTGAAGCTGTAAGGGAAAAACCATCACACGAGATCTTATATGAAAATAGGTATTGTATGTAGGCAGAATACGTGATGGTTAGTTGAGTTGTTAATGACTATGTACCTTTAACTGTCGACGTGTTTAGAGTACCCATTCCGTAGTTTACAGTCTCGTGTGTGTATGTGTATGTGTGTGTGTGTGTTTGTGTGTGTGTGTGTGTGTGTGTGTGTGTGTGTATGTGTATGTGTGTGAGTGTGTGCGTGTGTGTGTTTGTGTGTGTATTAGATTTATGATTTAGTATTGTATATTCGGAGGGGCAACGCTTATTTTTATGTCTCTGGCTCTCTTTTTTTCAGTTTTTTTTTTTTTTTTTTTCTGAGGCGATAATGATGTTGGCCTTTTTTTGACAAGATGTGTGTGTGTGTGCGTGTGTGCGTGCGTGCGTGCGTGCGTGCGTGCGTGCGTGCGTGTGTGTGTGTGTGTGTGTGTGTGTTGCCCAGGTAAATAAAGTAAAGAGCTATCTAGAATTCTCCTAAAAAATTAAGGATAATTATGAAATGATGTTAATATTGATGCTTCACAGGCAGACTTAGAAACTGGAGTCGTGTCCTCCGCAGGGCTTGTGTGTGTGTGGCCTATTGTTGTCCTTGAAGCGGTGAGGTCTCGAGGGATAATCAACACATAGGAATAGAAGGATAAGGAAGAATAGGAAGAATCAACACATAGGAATAGAAGAATAAGGATAAACGCTGCACCGCAACTGTAAATTATAATGCAGACCTTTACTTCTTTTCTTTTTTTTACATCAGAAAGGACTGGCCAAGGGCAAAGAAAAGGTTAGAAAAAGCCCGCCTAGTTGCCAGACCTATAAAGAAGACATTAAGATAATAAAGGGTGGGTGGGCCAATTTGTTCTCCCACCTTGTCCCTTTCACTCGTCATCTTCCACTCGTTATCTTCCACTCGCCATCTTCCACTCGTCATCTTACACTCGTCCTCTTCCACTCGTCATCTTCCAATATTCATCTTCCACTCGTCATCTTCTACTGTTCATCTTCCACTCGTCATCTTCGACTCGTCATCTACTACTATTCATCTTCCACTCGTCATCTTCAACTCGTCATTTTCCACTCATCATCTTCCACCCCCTCAATCACACGCCTCATTGATTTACTAATTAGTTATGTTAAGTAATCGACGCTGTGAAAGGTAGCTATGAATATATTTGAATTTTTTGGACTCAGTGCAGACTACGAAGTACAGAAAAAGGAACACTGAAAATGAAATCTCCTAAGGTAGCTGAAGTAAACATCCATATGTGTGTGTGTGTGTGTGTGTGTGTGTGTGTGTTTTACAACACAAAGGACTGGCAAAGGGCACAATAAAAAGAGGTAACACAAAGCCCGCTAGTTGGCAGTCCCTATAAAGAAGACAGTAAGCGAATAAAAAAAGGGGGGTGGGCCAATTTAGTTCGGGATGTGTCTTGCCATTCTTCTCTTGAAAAGATTTAAGGCATAGGAAGGTGGAAAAATAGAAACAAAAAGAGAGTTTCAGAGTTTACCAGTGAAAGGGATGAAAGAGTAAAGATACTGATTAACTCTTGCATTAGGAAGATGAACATAATAGGGATGAGAATGAGTAGAAAGTCTTGTGCAGCGAGGCCGCGGGAGGGGGGGGGGTGAGGCATGCAGTTAGCAAGTTCTAAAGAGCACTGAACATGAAAATAACGGTAGAAGATAGCAAGAGAAGCAACATTGCGTCGGTGATTTATAGATTGAAGACAGTCAGTCAGAGGAGGGGAGTTTATGCGACGAAAAGCTTTTGACTCAACCCTGTTTAGGAGATCTGTATGAGTGGATCCTCCCCAAACATGTGAGACATACTCCATACATGGGCGGATAAGGCCCCTGTAGAGAGCAAGCAGCTGGGAGGGAGAAAAAAAAAAAAGTACGCAGACACCACGGGACACCTAACTTCTTAGAAGCTGTTTAAGCAAGAGATGAGATGTGGGATTTCCAGTTCAGATTTTTAGCAAATGATAGTCCAAGAATGTTCATTGTAGAAGGAGATAGTTGAGTGTCATTAAAGAAGAGGGGATAGTTATCTGGTAGGTTTTGTCGAGTAGATAGGTGAAGAAATTGGGTTTTTGAGGCATTGAACAAAACAAGGTTTGCTTTGCTCCAATCAGAAATTATAGAAAGATCAGAAGCTAGGCGTTCGGTGGCATCTCTCCGTGAATCACTTAGTTCCTGTTCAGTTGGACGTCTAATAAACGACGTTGAAAAATGCAGGATAGAATCATCGGCGTAGGAGTGGATAAGGCTTTGAATTAGACTTAGTAGATCATTAACCCGTAAACTGCGGATACCTGTGTGACAATATCTCTGTGTACGCGGGACTTTTGCCAGAATTCTTATATTCGCTAAACAAACTTGAATGTGTATCAATGTATTCGCCATATATTTGTGCAACCGCTAAAAAAAAAAAAAATTCCTAAAGTCTTGTGGCTATTCTATGATTGTAATTGCAAGATGAAGAGCGTTGAGGCTTATGGAATCCATGGTACAGCTCGTTTACAGAAAACAGGCCACAAGGGTCTTCCTCTCTAATCTCTCTGCCCGCGATAGGGAGAGACCTGTCAGCACCTTCACCTTTCATGCTGGTCACTGGGTCACTGAGCCTATGTGTGACCCCTGGGTCATTCTCAGGTAAAGTAGAGTTGCCAGATTTCACCGGCCGAAAAATGTGCCCACATTTTTTTATTTGGCGGCCGCCCAATTGGGTATACTCGCGTTTTCTTACTGAGTGACCAAATGGGCATAGCCGCGCTTTACGGGTTAATGAATAATAGGGAGTGGGTGATAGGACAGAACCCTGGGGAACACCACTATTGATAGATTTAGGAGAATAACAATGTCCGTCTACAGTAGTTGCAATAGAACGGTTTGAAAGGAAACTTAAGATGAAGGTACAGAGAGAAGGATAGAAACCTAATGAGGGTAGTATGGATATTAAAGATTTGTGCCAGACTCTATCAAAACTTTTGATATGTCAAGGGCAACAGCAAAAGCTTCACCGAAACCCCTAAAGCAGGATGACCAAGATTCAGTTAGGTAAGCTAGAAGATCGCCAGTAGATCGCCCTTTACCGAAACCATACTGACGATCAGATAGAAGATTGTGAGCAGATAGATGCTTAAGAATCTTCTTATTAAGTATGGATTCAAAAACTTTAGAAAGGCAGGAGGTCAAAGCTATAGGACGGTATTTTGAAGGATTAGAATGGTCACCCTTCTTAGGAACAGGTTGGATGTGAGCAAACTTCCAGCAAGAAGGAAAGGTGGAAGTAGATGACAAAGACGGAAAGGTTTGACCAGGCAGGGTGCAAGCACAGATGCACAGTTTTTGAGAACAATAGGAGGGATTTCAGAAAGGCCAATTATGCAGATTAAGAAAACACCTGGAGGTTATTAATACAAGGTGTGGGATGGAGGGAAGAAAATTTCCCAGGGTAAGGACAGGGCGATGACAGCTGGAAAGGCCAATTATGAAGGATATAGGAAGGCACCTGTAGGTAATTAGAGCGGTTAGACTGGGAAGTGAGGTCGGGGATGAGGAGGTAATTAGAGGTTAGAAATGGAAGTGAGGTAGGGGCTGAGGAGGATTATACCTCGTTTGTAAGGAATATAATTGACGGACAGAAAAGAAATATTCCTTATAGGGAAATAAGGTCCAGAAAGAGGGATCCAAAATGGATGACCACCAATTTAAAACACACATTGGAGTAAAAAGAAACATTTATTTGAGGTTCAAGGCAGGATTGGTAAACAAAGAACAGTATAACGTGATGGCGAGGACAGTGAAGAAATTAACTCGAGTTGCTAAGAGCAATTATGAGATTAAAGTAGCAGGACAGGCGAAAAGGGACCCAAAGGGGTTCTATCAGGTATATAAAACAAAGAGAAGGGAATTAGTTGGGCCTTTAAGGTCAGGACAGGGTCAGGTCTTAAATACGGATGAGGATATGTGTAAGAGTCTAAATGATTATTTCTTAAGTGTTTTTACGGAGGAGGATACACAGACGATACCTGATAGTGAACAGATGTTCAAAGGAAGCGATGAGGAGAAACTCAAAGATATTGTGATAACTAGGAAAATGGTGGAAGAGGGTATAGATAAAATGAAAATTTTTAAATCTCCAGGACCAGATGAAGTGTATCCCAGGGTATAAAAGGAATGCAAGGAGGTTGTTAGTGAGTCGTTAGTGCACATTTTTAGGAAATCGGTTGAGATAGGCGATGTGCCATTATTGTGGAGGAAAGGAAATGTTGTTCCCATATTTAAGAAGGGTGACAGAGGACTAAAGTCAATTTATCGACCGGTAGGTCTAACATCAGTGGTGGGTAAATTATTGGAATCTATTATTGCAAAAAACATTAGAGAGCACTTAGATAAACATAGTTTGATCAATGATTCACAAAATGGATTCACCAAGTGTAGGTCATGTCTCACCAATTTATTGAGTTTTTATAGGAAAGTTTATGAGACGGCAGATAATGATAAGTATTATGATATAATATATCTGGGCTTTAGTAAGGCATTTGACAAAGTACCACATGAGTGACTCTTAAATAAGGTTAAGGCTCATGGAATAGATGGGAAGGTTCTTCATTGGATCAGAGCTTGGCTAAGTAATAGGCAACAAAGAGTTACAATTAATGGTTCTAAATCTGAATGGGGACTGGTGACAAGTGGAGTTCCACAAGGGTCTGTTTTGGGTCCATTACTATTTTTGATTTACATCAACGTCTTGGATAGTGGATTAGCAGTGATATCAGCAAGTTTGCTGATGATACTAAGGTAGGTAGATTATTGGATCACAGTCTGATGTAAACATATTGCAGGAGACTTAGATAAACTTAACGAGTGGGCAGTCAGATGGCAGATGGAATTTAATATTGATAAATGTAGCGTTATGAATGTTGGTAGAAAAAACCCTGGTAATAGATACACCATAAGCAATGTATCGCTGAAAAGATCAGAAGGTGAAAAAGATCTTGGAGTGAGGGTGAGCCCAGACCTCCGACCTAGGAACACAATGTATTGAGGCCAGAAATAGAGCTAATAGAGTATTAGGATTCATTACCAATGTGTTAAAATAGAAGTGCGGAAGTTATTCTAAACCTTTATCTGGCTCTAGTCAGGCCTCACCTAGACTATGCGGTTCAGTTTTGGTCTCCATATTACAGGATGGATATAGCCTTGTTAGAAACAGTGCAGAGAAGGATGACCAAAATGATACAAGGGAGGCGTAACTTTAGTTATGAGAAGAGATTGAAGTTATTAAAAGTACACTCACTCCAGAGACGCAGAGTAAAGGGCGATCTGATAGAAGTTTTTAAGTGGATAAAGGGATTTAATAAAGGAGAAGTAGGAAAAGATCTTACGGCTTTTAACCAGGGTAGAACAAGAAGTAACGGATTCAAGCTGGAAAAGCGTAGGTTTAGAATAGTAAATAGGGAAAAACTGGTTCACAAATAGGGTGGTGAATGAATGGAATGGTCTCAGTAGACAGGTAGTTAGTGCGGAGTCATTAGGGAGCTTTAAAGAGGGGCTGGATAGGTTCATGGATGAGGATGAAAGGTGAATGTAGGTAGAGTTAGGTGACAGGAACTACCACGTGTAGGCCTCGCGGCCTCTTGTAGCTTCCTTATTTTCTTATGTTCTTCTTATGAGCGACTCCGTCAGGACCGTAAGCCTTCCGAGGATCTAGGCCAGAATGTGCGAAAAAACATTATTACGAAGGATCTTAATAACAGGCATAATATAGTCAGAGGGTGGAGGAAAGGAGGAACAAGCCCTTCATCAACCAGAGTGGAATTTTCAGCAAAGGTTTGAGCGAAGAGTTCAGCTTTAGAAATAGATGATACAGCTGTGGAGCCATCTGGGTGAAGCATAGGAGGGAAAGATGAAGAAGAAAAATTGTTAGAGATGTTATTAGCTAGATGCCAGAAGTCACGAGAGGAATTAAATTCAGAATGATTTTGACATTTTCTATGAATTAAGGAGTTTTGGGTAAGTTGAAGTAAAGATTTGGCATGATTACGGGCAGAAATATAATGGGCTTGAGTTTCAGGAGATGGATGCTTACGGTACCGTTTGTGAGCCACCTCTCTATCTCGGACAGCATGAGAACAAGCAGAGTTAAACCAAGGCTGACGGGCTTTAGGATTAGAGAAAGTGTGTGGAATGTACGCCTCAATGCCAGAGACTATGACCTTAGTTATGCGCTCTACACAAAGAGATGGGTCTCTGACATGGAAGCAGTAATAATTTCATGGAAAGTCAGAGTAGTTCTGCCTTAGGTCTTCCCACTTAGCTGAGTTGAAATGCCAGAAGCACCTCCGCTTATAATGGAGCGGTCGAGGCCAAAAAAGGGCCTTATTTAAGGAGTTACCCCTCCATACTTTAGAACAAGGCAAATGAGGCATTGTTGGATTCGCTAGGATGTCTACTTTATGAATAATGATGTTTTACAGTCAGATTCTAATTAAAACATGGCCATTTAACCCATTTAACCCATTCAACCCATAAAAAATTGAGAATTTTTGAATATATTAAAAATTGTTATTTTGGCACCTACAAAGATTACTTACACTATTAGGATGTCTATTTTATGAAAAATTTTGTTTTACAGTCAGATTCTAATTAAAACATGGCCATTTAACCCATTTAACCCATAAAAAATTGAGAATGTTGGAATATCTTAAAAAGTGTTATTTTGGCTTGGTTACAAAGATTACTTACAGTATTTACACCATCATGTCCGTATCATCTCCGACTTCATCTCCATTTGCCACCTCACTTATCTCCGGCCGATTCGCACATTCTCCACCACAGGAACAAATGTCAATGCACTCAAAGTCCAGCAATGACACACTGGCATTTTTGTCCGCGACAACCTTTGTCAGTGCAGTACAAATGAGTTAATAAAATTTGGTCTCTAACCTCTGCTGGTGCCGATTCATTCTTGTACATTGTTGGACGCAGTTCATCCTTTGCATTCACATGCCAACCATGGCCAACTGGGTTCATGTTCTCAGGTTTTGCGATGTGACTCTGATACCACACTGCTACTTGGTATTGGGCCCGCAATACATGTTGTTCGAAGGCATCATCTGTTGGTGGCAATAAGGATGCGGGCTTATCAGTTGTGGTGGCGAGTACGAAACGAAGCTCATTCAGTGAACTGAGATTTTTAGTTTTTTTACCATGCATGAGAAGGACAAATCGCCTTGCGGTATCTAGGAAAGGAGGCACATCCTAGAATGCTTCCAGGCCCTGTAGGCATCTGAATTTTTGGTGAGAGCTGAATATCCCGTTCGCTTTCCAAGTCTGTATAGAGCACTTGTCGTGTCACATCCTGACAGAGCATGCACGGCTGGTAATGACTTGCATGCTGCTTTGCCGAGTTTGGTACTGATATGGTGAACAGGTATGAATCGTTCCTTTGAGACGAATTTCCCTGAGTGCCCAGCATGCATATATACTTCATCGGCCAGTGCTCCCCTGCTCCAGTAATACACCAACAAGACGAGGACATCCGTGTCGTCACACCGAATGATTATCCTTGGATGGTCTCTCGATAACATGATTGCATGCAATACCAGACGAGTGTCCGCCTCCTCTTGTGTGCTGTACAACCCCTCAAGACTGGACACACCCACTTCATTCAGAACTTTGACCACTTCTCCATCTTCAAATTCACCTACCAGTACTACCGATTTATCTGCAGGCCAGGAGATCTTGTCCATTGTCGCATATGTACTGACAGATGAATGAAGCTAAACTAGCCTTGTTGGTACTGGTTTTGAGGAAGTTCCTGTAGTTTGGGACGTCCCTGTTCCCTTGTATCTGGTAGTTGAATCCGGAATCCATCATTCCTCGTCTGTGTCGTTCAGTCGACTTAATTGACTGTTCTCTGTCGTATCGGTCAAAGACCAACGTCACAACGTCAATGGAAGGATCCATGGCACTGTTCTTCAGAAGACGCACAATTCGGTCCAGAACCACCTTTCCAAGATCATTGAAAGTCTTGAAATGATTCTCGTTCAGGGCCTGACACATTGCCATGCCATCAATGAGGTATGCAGCAGACTGCGATGACGTCGGGGAATGCTGACTAGGAAGGACAAGAATTTTATCCGTATTTACTTCCAGCTTTTTGGCAAGATCTGCTTTGTTGTCTTCCTCATCGAACCATCGTCGTGGAACATTGAAGGCGGAACAGCTGCCAATTCGTAGGAGAGGACCTTGCGCTTATCCATATCACGGTTCTTTGACACTGCAAGCAGTCTTCTGAAGAGTACCTCCGTATCGATCATTATCTTCCCTTCCTTATCACTGGAAAGACACTTCCTCATAGCAAAAAACGTTTTGACTACTGTCTTGGGGATTGGATCCCAGAAATTCCTCTTCTTTCCGTCCCCAAGCCTTTCTTTCGTGAACTGATTGAACATTTCCCGACCCTTTTGTGGCACTCCCTTCATCGACTCTTCTACTTCTTCTGATGCCACCTGACCACTAGTTATATTAACTAGGGAGGTTGCCACACTTTCCAGGTCAAATGGATCTTGGCATTGTTCCTTGATGTATTCCTTGATGACTTTAACATCATTCTAGGTCCTTGGTCACTCGAGCATGTCCAAGTTCTTCATGTGTATTCTTGGACTTGGTAGGTGTACACATTTCTTTAAATCGTTCTGCGTATTCCCCGGTTATGTGGCGGGTCAGCAGCCAGCGAACTAAGGCTCCTTTCCTCAGTGTGTAACCGATGACACCACCTTGGCTTTTAGCCTCGCGATTGATACTCTGTTAGAGAGCCTGATCCGTAGGAACGCAGTTGAAAGTCCTTTCTGAGCGTTTCATAACGAAACCACCTTCCGACATGTGCTGAAACATTCGTGGAACTGACACCTCCAAGTGACGCATTTCCGCAACATAGACTGGGGTGTATCGTGCATAGTTGCTGCGGCCTACCAGGAAGAAGTACGGTATGACTTCAAGGACGGCGGTAAGGTGCATTTCAAAATCAGCCTCACGGTCTGCCCGAAGTAACTTCAAGAGGGTGTCACCAGCATCCAGAAAGCTAATCCAGTAACGGAATGTTGCTGATTGTTCTCTTCCTGTGTCTTTGAACTTCTTCATTGTACTGAGAAGAGAGGATGACAAGCGCATTTCAATCTTCTGACACACAGCAGTACAGGCTTCCGGGGATTGCATGTTGAAGGTATTCTCTAGATCTGCAATTAAGTGCGTGGTCTCATCATCCAACCAGGGCAACTTGTTTTTCATTGCAAAGGTTTCGGCAGCTGATAGAAACAAGTGAAACAGTGCTTCGTGTACCAGTCTGATTCCTCTTAGACCTCTGGCATACTGCTTCCCTTGTAACATCAAACTCACGGACGCATGAGCATACACTTCAGGTACTGTCAGCATGTTGTGGAGACCACCATCACTAAACAGCTTCCCTATACTGGCTATGAAAGCCATAGTAAGATGCATCCCACCAAGCCTCATCGTCACTCGACCAGCCAAGGGATCTGGCTCAGTCCAGAGAATCTGTTCAGCCTTGCTATATATTGCCAGGTCAGCAATGACCAGAACATGTTCTTGTCCCACTGCATTTGCAATTTCAACCAATATCAGCAAAGTCGTGTAGATCGTAGAGAAGTCAGAGGGTGGCGCATTAATGAATGGGAGATACCATATTCGAGTCAGTGGAGTTTCTCTCTCGCTAACTAGAGAATTGAATCCACCCCAAGCCGGAATAAGTGAGGTTTCAGGGGGACTTGCACGGGCCATTTCCCAAATCAAGTCTTTTAGTACCACATCATTAGCAGACTTATCCAGTTCTTTGACTTCCCATTTCACACATGGTTCTGGTTTAGTATGGGGTTTGTTGTAGCGTTTGATTTCCTCCTCATCACAGCTCTGTGCATCTAGGGTTTTTAGGTTTGATCTTGGAATGCAAGGTGTTTCTTCTGGCCAAGGAGACCTTTGATACAACACCACAGCCATTGAATGTGTAGTGTTCTTTCCGTCTGTTGTCTGTTCATTTTGATCGAAATTGTCAATTGCGGCATGAACAGTGGTCTTAATAACATTCTCAGGATCATAGACAGAAATGTCACGTGGTATATGAACGTCAGACTTGGTTGACAGCTGCTCCAAAGCAATGGCAGTGAGGAATCTACGCACTTCATCATAAGGTATGCTGTGTCCAAGAGAGGACAGGTCATCTATCAGTTCTCGACTACCATGGTCGTGGTGCAGCTTGGCACCTAAACCAAATGTTATTGGGGTATGGATTTTACAAACTAGAGAAATCATGTTGTGACATATTGCAAGAACTCTCATTTCAATGTTTCCCATGTGAGTCTCAGATTCATAGCTTGTAGCGCTGTCAAAGTCTTTTTCTGAAGTACACCATGCAACGAAATCATACAAAGGATTCGGAACAAAGTCCTTGCACTTTTTTGTCTCCATATTCCCACTAGAATCATAACGATCAGATTGAAATGTAATGTCACCGATACATTTCCTGATGATACCAGCTGCCTTATGCAAGACAACAGCGTCCTCTTCTGAATTGACATCATCAGAGGATTCGAGTTCACATTCACCAATTTCATTTACATGCACTTGTAGTCTCACAACGTGTTTCAAGGCCTCGGCAACTGTGATATCCCCTGAGCATACAAGATCAGACTTCCCAGGCTGGACGATGAATGAAATTCTGTCTCCGAAATGCTTCTGTAATTTCTCCTTCAATCTCCATGTAGTACAAGACTCGTTGGTTTTAGAGTTGACCTCTGTTGATATAGCGACCAATCGTTCATTCAGGACAGACAAGGTTGTGATAGAGATGGTTTTGGACAGGACAGTCTCTTCAATCTCCTTACACAAACTTTTGAAGGCACACGCATTGTCAGATTTATCAACCTTAGCCCTAGCACTAGCAGCTTTAATATTGGTAAGCGAGATGTAATGCGAATAGCAAGAGCGATGATATTTTGCATCCATTGCAAACAAGTCAGTGTTTGACAGCATTCGCATTTGAATCTCATAGTCGTTTCTCTGAATGGCTGCATCAAGCACGTCTTTGCCGTGTGGTGGACCCCGTCCCATTGAGACGTTCGACAGTTTCTCCTTCCAGCTATGTGATTTCCCCATATGAAACAGCCTGATCGAATGTCAAATTGCGACGTGTCATATCGCCGGAGACGAGACAGTCCAACCGTAGGCCCACTACCTGTTGCGCCATCGTCAGCGTCAGCACATGTACCAGTGTTTCTTTGGGCTATCTGGATATTCCTCTTGTTCGGATAATTTGCTCTGCACTTTTGGTGGAATTTGATAACAGTATCTCCTTTTAGGATGTCGTGTTTCACTGGAAACAGCCGATCATAGACACCATCTTTACGAAGTTCGGCAGCTTTCAGAATGGATTTCAATCCTTCGACTCCAGGATTCTGGACAACTGGGTTATCAGCTTTGGTTTTGGATAATGAAGTCTTGCAAAATACGCAGCATTCGCAAAGACTCGTTCTTCTCCTCTTCTGAGTGGGTTCTTCTGGTGGTTCCATACTTTCTTCAACCTGCAAGGAAAAAAACATACACAATTAGAAAGTGATAAAGTAACAATGAGTGTCACGTTTTGCGCAAGGGTTTCTTTGTATAACTGAAGACAAAGTACGAGTCAAAAATGGCCAAAAAATGGGTAAAACCCCTAATTTTGGGGTATTTGGGGGTCCAAAACACCATTAAAGTGGGTTTGAACCCCATATATTGTGAGAGTGTACTTGGCAGAAATGAATTAATGTGATGTTACCAAGTTTTCAATCTTTATAAGTGCTAAAATAACAATTTTTAAGATATTCAAAAAATCTCTATTTTTTATGGGTGAAATGGGTTAAATGGGTTAAATGGCAATGTTTGAATTAGAATCTGACTGTAAAACATCGTTTTCACAAAGTAGACATCCTAACGAATCCAACGATACCTAATTTGCCTTGTTCTAAAGTGTGGAGGGGTCAAGCTAAATTTTTGGCTCTTGGCCGCTCCACTATTAGGTGGGTCCCGAGGTGGCACCGGAGTGATATGACAGGTTACAGAAATAAGATTGTGATCGAAGGAACCAAACGGAGAGAATAAATTCACAGAGTAAGCAGAAGGGTTAGTAGTTAGGAAAATATCAAAAATGTTGGGCGTGTCTCCAAGGCGGTCAGGAATACGGGTAGGGTGATGCACCAGCTGCTCTGGGTCTTGGAGGATAGAAAAGCTGTAGGCTTGTTCGCCAGGTTGGTCAGTGAAAGAAGATGATAGCCAAAGCTGGTGGTGAACATGGAAATCCCCAAGAATGGAAATTTCTGCTAAAGGTAAATGAGATGAGATGTGCTCCACTTTTGGTGTTATATAGTCGAAGAATTTTACATAGTCAGAGGAGTTAGGTGAGAGATATACATCACAGATAAATTTAGTATGAGAGTGACATTGAAGTCGAAGCCAGATGGTAGAAAATTCGGAAGATTCAAGACCGTGGGCACGAGAGCAAGTGATGTCATTGCGCACATATACGTGTGTGTGTGTGTGTGTGTGTGTGTGTGTTGTGTGTGTGTGTGTGTGTGCGTGTGTGTCTGTGTGTGTTATTTCGTGGAATTGAATACATATGCTACACAATACTACAATTTTATTTTTACTTCACTCATATCTTAAAAGTAAAAACAATCCCAGATTCCCTGAGAGATAGAAAAAGAAGACGCAGAAAAGTAAGAACTCTCGGACGAAATCTAATTGACTCGAAATCGTCCAATATTCCCCTCGTCCAGTGTTGCCATAGCCAATAACTCAGAGTGCGGCGCAATACGTGGGGCCCGAACACTGTGTTGACGGCGCAAGGTGGTGGCGACGGTGACACACGCACACCACGGCTCTGCGCCCGCATATTCCCGTTTTCTGGAAGAGTATGTGGCGTTTACTCTTGAACACTTCAGGTTAGGTTGCGTATAGGGCAGGTTAGGGTTTCCTGGTCTCCATATGGTACTTTGCGTGGAAATCACATTGAGGATATTTACGACGAAATCCTATGGTTAGTTTCGGATTAACAGCCAATCGTCTTTACTCGGAAACCACATACTCGCATAGAGAACAAGAATATGGTCCCCGCCCCCTAAGACCTGCCCTTCCAAGATCAATTGGCTTTTAATGGTCTAATGATAATGGTTTAATGATAGATGGTCAGCTAATCTTGTGCCCCTCCTTCGTCCTCTTCCCCTTAACGATTGTCTGTTTGTGCCATTGACTCATTTTATTGGTGTTAAAAAAGTCTGTCATTTATGGGGAGAGAGAGAGGGTATACAGAGATAGAAAGAGAGAGAGAGAGAGAGAGAGAGAGAGAGAGAGAGAGAGAGAGAGAGAGAGAGAGAGAGAGAGAGAGAGAGAGAGAGAGATGAGCGAGTTGGAAGATTGAGTCAGCTTTATCCCACTCAGATATTGCTTCTCTCTTTCTCTCGTTCAAATTTATTGACTTATCTGTATATCTATGTTGTTGTTTTTGTTGTTTTTTACATCTTGGCCTATAGCGCCTGAAAGCAGTGACCTCCAGGGTTCGGATGGCAGGCCCTGATTCACTTGATGGCTGTGATGGTTGGCCCTCGCCAAGTTAGTAGCGCAGGCAGGATTTTTATAGTGACGCCTGTAATTAGAGGCTCATGCTACCCCCTGTGTCCTCTGATGCACTCGCAATCGCAGGTAGAGTTAGGGGCAGGGCATGTGGGTGTTCTTAGGCTACTCGACGGTGCAGAAAGATTATGGTTTTCGTTGGGTATCGAACTCGGGTCACCGAGAACGCGACTCGGAGACGCTAACCATTCTGCTACCGCCTCCCCCAAAATATGTATCTATCTAAGTATATCAAAGTATATAATTATGTCAATATATTATATATAATATATATATATATATATATATATAAAATATTATATATATATATATATATATATATATATATTATATATATATATATATATATTATATATAAGCTTGGTCTTGCCTGCAGGTCAACCTTTGCCTTCCTGCAGCCTGCGTCCCTCCCTTTCTTATCCTTCCTTCCCTTACAAATTCAATGACAGCAACTACAAGAACTACCACAACACACTACCAATACTTCTGCTGCTATCACTATTTCTACTATTACCACTATTACCATTGTTGCTACTGCTGCTACCTCAACTACAATTTATAATACTAATTATGCTTTTACTTCAACAGCAACTGTCAACAACATTACTACTTACAACAACCATTACTAATTGTGTAATACCACTACTACCACAATTACTACTACTACTACTACTATTACTACTGATAGCACTCAAGACTACTACTACATGTACCACTACGACTGTTACTGCCACTATACTACTAGCACTGCAACCACTGCTAATACCTCTACAACTACCGTCACAATCTTCACTACTACTATAACCGCCGCCATGAACATTAACAACATAACAAATTATATATCCACAATATATAAGAAAGGAAATAGTTATCACGGTAATACTGATAAAAATTACATAAACCTCGAAATAATTACTCTCATTTGAGTCATAAACATTATCTCTGACGCGTTAATATGCACCGTCCGACGCCAACAACTACAAAAACAACAGTAAACATTAATACCACTGTAAGGAAAACAAAAATACAAGCGGCTACAACAACAACATTAACATAAAGTAAGAAAATGTTTTATAGACAAGAGGTGTAGCGAAAATAACCGCAATGGGAGTATGAAATATAGCACAAAATGTCATAACAGCATATATTTGTTCACCCCGTAAGCGCAGGAAAGTTGTGTGAGTAGTATTTTGGTGTAGTAGTAGAAGTATTTTAGGTATTAGGTAGTATGTAGGTAGGTTAGGTAGGTAGTAGGGGTATTTTAGTAGTAGTATCATGCTACAAATATCGGACATGCATGTACAGCGGCGGTTATGTGGATATTAGGGAGTGTGTAACATTGCATCCATCCTCCTATGCTGAGGGAATGTGTGTGTGTGTGTGTGTGTGTAGGGGGGTAGTGTGTGTGTGTAGGGGGGGTAGTGTTTGTGTGTGTGTGTGTGTGAGTGTGTGTAGTGTGTGTGTGTGTGAGTGTGTGTAGTGTTTGTGTGTGTGTGTGTGAGTGTGTGTAGTGTGTGTAGTGTGTGTGTGTGTGTGTGTGTGTGTGTGTGTGTGTGTGTGTGTCTGTGTGTCTGTCTGTCTGTCTGTCTGTCTGTCTGTCTGTCTGTCTGTCTGTCTGTCTGTGTTACGAGGAATATGTAGAATTACGTCCTTATAATGTTGTGAGGGGATTGTATTTCAGAGAGAGAGAGAGAGAGAGAGAGAGAGAGAGAGAAGAAAAACAAACGAGACAAATATAAATAAAGACAAATATAGAGTCAGAGATACTTTAGACAAAGAAACTACACAGCAAACTTATGTATCAACTAGCCGCAAAGCCGCCCTCCGGGCGGACTTTTTGGCTAGCTCCTGCGGAGGGCTATTGGTGGGCCTTCGGTCCACCACCTGTGTTTGGTGGGCCTTCGGTCCACCACCTGTGTTTGGTGGGCCGAAGGCCCACCAAATACAGACTCTACTGATAGCCCCTTCTAACTTTCCCGAAATCATGGATGTAGAAATGTATGTATTAACGCCAACCCATTCACATCACCCCCAACCCATTCACTCACCCATTACCCATCACCCCCCACCCATTCACTCACCCATTACCCATCACCCCCACCCATTCACTCACCCATTACCCATCACCACACCCATTCACTCACCCATTACCCATCACCCCCCATCTATTCCCTCACCCATCACCCATCACCCCCCAACCATTCACTCACCCATCACCCCACACCCATTACCCATCACCCCACCCATTCACTCACCCATTACCCATCACCCTACATCAAGGTTTCCTCAATTCTCTCAACCCACTTTTTTTCACAATTCTCGCTAATAGGCTGGTAAAAGAAAGAAAAAAAAAGATCGAATCATCTCATAAGTGGGCTTAAAACCTTCCCCTGGTCAACCTGGTTCCAAAAATGTGCCATATGAGGGGATTCCGCCACAGGGGGTGGAACCTAGAGCGGACACACACACACACACACACATAGGCAGGCACACACACACACACACACACTTTTGCTTATATTATTATAGATATAACAATGTTCGATTCTCAACTCCATCTGAGACAAAAACAAGCAAATAACAACAACAATAACAGGACGGATAGCAGTGATAATTCTACCATTAAAAAGCAACAATAATGATATGGAATTGATTGGGAGTCTCTTCTATATATTTTATTGGCGTGTATTTTATTGGAAATTCTGGCTAGTTTTGTTTTTATTTATCTATTTATTTATTTTTTGCCATTGGTCAGTCTTGCATTAATGTGAAAAAAAGGCATTAGTTATATTCTTCTGGGACTGGGAGTAAGCATGATTAAAAATATATATTAAATATGTGTTAAAATATGTACAGAAAAATAAGACATTTAGTATAAGAATTACGTGTAGCCTCAAAGAGTAACTCAAAACAATAAAGCAAATAGACAAAGAATGCAGACAAGTGAAAGAAAAACCAGCAGGGCGGGCTGGGGCGCGGCCTCCACCCCTGGAAGGCCGCGCCGTGACTTAACGGGGCTAAGAAGAGCCGCCGCAACCCTGAGTACAGTGAGTCCATCAGTGAGTGCGTCACCATGCAGTCACTTCTTAGAATTAGTGACGCGGCGGCGCGAAAATAAACGTGGCAGTCCTTGAGTAACACGGCGGAGCAAGGCAGCAGCAGCAGCAGCAGCAGGCTTGTTTGCCACCTTGTCCTCCTGTAGCGGGCACGGCTGCACCTGTACCTGCACCTGCTGCTGCTGCTGCTGCATTGCCTGCAGCAGCTGGAGGGTGGAGGGCCGCGCCTTGGGGTCCTGTGCCAGAGCCTGCCAGGCCAGGGCGTCCAGGGCGGGGTAGCTGTGGTCACACTGGGCCAGCACGTAGTGCAGGATGTAACCCAGGGAAAAGATGTCAATGCTCGGGCCACACGCCGCCCCGCCCTCCAGTTCGGGCGCCGTCCACCGCTTGTGGCGGGAGTTTTTGGCGTACTTGAAATGGACGCCCATCTTTTTGGCGAGGCCGTAATCAATGAGGGAAACCTTAAGGCCGCCGTCAGCGTCCCGGCACACCACCACGTTGTCCTCCTTCAGGTCGTTGTGGGTGTAGCCGCAGATGTGCAACTGCTGCACGTCCCGCACCAACAGCTGGAAGGCGCACAGCTTGTCTGCGTCCGTGGGCGCCACGCTGGCCAGCTGCTCGAAGGTTTGTCTGCCGCAGAAGGTGGTGAGCAGAGCGGGCAGACCTGAGGTAGCGGCAGCCAGAGGTCTCGGGGCTCCTGCCGTGCCCTACAGATCATTCAGGATATCCAGCTCCCTCCGGAACATGGCAGCGAAGCCCTCGTGCCTGGCCACCTTGAGGCAGCGCAGCTCCCCGGCCACGTGCAGCAGGAACACCCTGCCCGACATGCCCTTCCCCAGCACCTCCTTGTCCTGGTCCAGCAGCGCCGCCAGCCCGGCACGCGTCAGGCTCGTCACACCGGGGCCGGGGGTCGCCGAGGTCTCATCTTGCCCCACGCTACAATCTCCCCTCACACCAGGGCTGGGCACCGCCAGGGCCTGCGCCTCCCAGCTGAGGGACGTGTCCCAGGGCTGCCCGGTGAGGGACTTCCCCCAGGAGTGGGAGCTTTCCTTACTGGCTACTTTCATCGCCTGTACACTTTCTGTTTCACACTCGGGTTGCATATCTCCAGACATTGCTGTCGTATGAGTTGCCGGAAGCATCACCCTGCGTTTCAGGCAGCCTCGCAATATTAAGGATGTCACGGAGATCATTCTCATTTCCTTCACTCCTTGTGCCGGGGTTCCATTCTTCCTAACTCCAACCTGCCACTAACTCCAATGTGAGTCACCCCTGCACCGGCACTCTGCCTCAAGGGAGGAGCGATACTACTTGTGCCGGGGTTCCATTCTTCCTAACTCCAACCTGCCTCCAACTCCACCCTGAGTCACACCTGCACCGGCACTCTGCCTCAAGGGAGGATCGACTCTACTAGAAAGGTATTACCTCCGTCCATCAAAAGTATTCCCTGTAATACTATATAATTATATAGTTACTGTAATACTGTAGTTACTGTAATAATAAACAAAGCAGAGACGAACGAGAGAGAGAGAGAGAGAGAGAGAGAGAGAGAGAGAGAGAGAGAGAGAGAGAGAGAGAGAGAGAGGAGAGAGAGAGAAGACAGACTTAAAAACCAGACATAAAGAGACAGTGAGAGAGAGAGAGATAGAAAGAGAGAAATATGACAGACAGACTTAAAAACCAGACAAAATGTCAGTGAAAGAGAGAGAGATGTACTTAAAATTACAATACGTCTTATTTGTTTGTATTCTAGCATTAACATTGTATGCAGAAATTACGTGTTTACAAAATACATTACATAGTATAATAGTAAACGCAGAAAATTTTATACCGTATCACATTTCTTTTTCGCTCGTAACTCCTCTGCGTTCGTGTTTACTTTTACCATTACTTTTCTAACCCATCGTTGTTATTCACTGCAGCATCCACACACTCTTCATCCATTATCCTCGTAAGTCTATTATTCCATCGTGTGCTATTCTCCCCACTTTCCTTATTCGGCTTCCTTCACTTCCCAGTTTCATCACGTTTTCCTTCCCCCAGACCTGTCTTCATCCTAATCCCAAGCATACCGCCTCCTTCCTTCCCTTCCTCCTTCCCTCTTCCTTCCTCTTCCTTTCTGCATCCCGTCTCCCTCCCACCTTCCCTCATTCCTTCCTCCTTCCCTCCCTCCTTGCTTCCTTCCTTCCTTCCTTCCTTCCTCCCTTTTTCCCTCCCTCCTTCCCTCCATTCCTTCTTCCTCCCTCCCTCCCTCCCTCCTTCTCTCCCTTCTTCCTTCCCTCATTCCTCCCTCCTTCTCTCTTTCCCTCTCCATCCTTCCTTCTTTTTTTCTTCCCCTTCCCTTCCCTCCTTCCTTCCTTCATTCTTTCCTTTCTTCCCTCCCTCCTTCCCTCCCTCTCCAGTCTCTCCTCTGTCTTCATGCCTGCCTCTCTTCCAAAACTCTTATGCGTAAACAGCCTTGAAGTATATTATCAAAACAGTCAGTCAATATCGTAGGATTTATTTACCTGTCGGTCACGTATTGCATGTAGCTTAGGCCATCAGGAGAATGAGAGAAACTACTGATCCTCTCCTCTCTCTCTCTCTCTCTCTCTCCCCTCTCTTCTCTCTCTCTCGCCTCTCCTCTCTCTATCTCTCTTCTTCTCTGCTCTCTCTCTCTTCTCTCTCTCTCTCTCTCTCTCTCATCTCCTCTGGAATAAGAAATTGGTACCTATTGGGTCTAGTTTAACAATTTCATAAAAACGGCGAAACGAAAATTCGAAATATGGTATCTCATATTGATTTCCTTGGATGAAGCTTGTCCCATTTTCCCTGCGATTTAGAGTAAGTAATATGCGCGATTATACAAATCGTTCCGGGGATGATTAAACTTTACTGCTGATGAGAGAGACGCGGAAAGAGAGAAAGGAGACAGAGGAGTAAGAAAAGCAGAGACAGAAAGAGAGAAAAGAGAGGGGACAGAATGAGAGGACAGAAAGATGAGAGAGAGAGAGAGAGAGGAGAGAGGAGACGGAGAGAGAGAGAGAGATGAGAGAGAGGGAAGAGAGATGAGAGAGAGCCGAGAGAGAGAGAGAGAGAGAGGAGAAGAGAGAGAGAGAGATGAGGCGTCGAGAGAGAGAGGAGGAGAGAGAGAGATGACGAGAGAGAGAGAGAGAGAGAGAAGAGAGACTAGAGGAGAGAATAGCGCTTTAAACGAGCAAGATTCAACATAGAAATGGACAAAATGAGTGAAAGATATAACGAAAGGTGCCGTGAAAAGAGAAAGTGATCAAAATGACGAGCAAATAATAGAAGAGAAAGTCCCAGTAAGACACAAGCAAACATCAAATACGTTTTTTTGTCACAAAGCAGCAAGTAATTGTCTTTATGCTTATGTCTTTGTGGTGAAAGATAGGAGTAGGAACCTCTATTTGACAGAGAGAGAGAGAGGAGGCGAGAGAGGAGAGAGAGAGAGAGAGATGAGAAGAGATGAGAGAGAGAGAGACGAGAGAGAGAGAGAGAGAGAGAGAAGAGAGAGAGGAGAGAGAGAGAGAGAGAGAGAAGAGAGAGAGAGAGAGAGAGAGAGAGGAGAGATGAGAGACGAGAGAGAGGAGAGACCAGAGAGAGAGAGAGAGAGAGAAGCGGAGAAGAGACGGGAGAGAGAGCGAGAGAAGCAGAGGAAGAGGAGACGAGAGAGAGGAGAGAGAGAGAGAGAGAGGACCGCGAGAGAGAGAGGAGAGGAGAGAGAGAGAGAGCGATGAGAGAGGATGAGAGAGATGAGAGAGAGAGAGAATGAGCGAGAGAGATGAGAGAGAGGACGAGAGAGACGAGAGAGGAGAGAGAGAGAGAGAGAGTGAGTGATGTGAGTGAGTGTTGGGTGACGTGAGTGAGTGATTGAGTGAGTGACGTGAGTGAGTGAGTGAGTGAGTGAGTGAGTGAGTGAGTGAGTGAGTGAGTGACGGAGTGAGTGAGTGATGTGAGTGACGGGAGTGGTGAGTGAGGAGTGAGTGAGTGAGTGAGTGACGTGAGTGAGTGATGGAAGATGAGGATGTGAGGAGTGAGTGAGTGAGTGACGTGATGTGAGTGAGTGAGTGACGTGAGTGAGTGAGTGAGTGATGGGAATGAGAGTGATGACGTGATTGGTGAGTGAGTGAGTGAGTGATTGAATGTGAGGTGAGTGAGGTGGGGTGAGTGATGTGACGTGACGTGAGTGAGTGAGTTGAGGAGTGAGGAGTGAGTGAGTGAGTGAGTGAGTGAGGAGTGAGTGAGTGAGTGAGTGATGTGAGTGAGTGAGTGAAAGTGACGTGAGTGAGTGAGTGAGTCCATGGACGTGAGTGAGTGACCGTGAGTGAATGTTTGTGAGTGCGTGATGTGAGTGAGTGAGTATGAGTGCAGTGAGTGAAGTGATGTGAGTGAGTGAGTGAGTGCGTGACGTGGGAGTGACGTGAGTAGTGAGTGAGTGAGGTGAGTGAGTGGAGTGAGTGAGTGACGGAGTGAGTGACCACACTTTTTATTGGGCCTTAATATTATACCAGATATACATGTAGAGAAAAGTCAAAGCTTGTCCATTGAGTCGTAACTCTTTATGGACTTTAGCTAAAATAAGAGCTGCCGATAGCAGCTGTAGGTGTAGGACGGCCTAATGCTAAATTTACTATGAAAAACAAATTAAATAAAAAAAAAAAATTATAGTCCCTAATGAAATACTACTTAATTATCAATTTAAATTAAATAAATTCAATAAGTATATTAAAGAATATTACACAAAAAACAAGCATCATACCCATCAGAACAGTACACTACATAATAAGTACTGATAAAAAGAGATCAATGCAAATAAATTATCACATTAACTATACAAATCTCAATTAAATAAAATAAATTAATTTAATAGTACTTTTCAACTTTTTTATTTGCGTTTAAATGGATTTAATTCTTTTATGCCTTACATCATCTGGAGTTGTTACACAGTTTAGTTCCCCGAGTGAGAACACTTTGTTGAGCAGAGGGAAGTTCTACCATATGGAAGTTGAGATTATGGTCGTCTGTTTGTCTGCTTATGCGTTGTGGTCTGAAAACCACTGTCAATTTTGTAGGTATCAACGCATAAACAAAAGTTATAGGTCTGATAGTCTATAATATCATGAATTTTTAGAGTTTCAACTCACGATAAGATTGGGCTCGTTGGTCATAACGATTACTAGATGACATTATGGCGAACTAATTTTTCTTGATTACAAATTAGTGATCAATATTATGTTTTATTTGACCCACCCCAAGATAGCGGAACAGTACAATTAAATAATGGATATGCTAATGAAACTAAATATGTCTTATTTCTTAACCTCAATATTACAATGGTTTCGTATTCATATATTACACCTATTATTTTGAAATATTATTCATTACATTTCTCTATGTGTGTTTTCCATATTAGCTTGCTTTATCAATAACAATCCAAGAAATGTAGTTCTTTTACCGCTTAAAATGAGATATCACATTTTGATATGTTGCATTGTGTGTGGTCATGTGTGAATGTGGACCAGCATACAGTGAGTTTATTGATATTTAATGTTAGCTTGTTACATTTTTAACCAATCAGCAACATGTACCAATTCAGTGTTCCTTGTATTTCCTTATATCATTTAATCCCTTCCCTGTAGGAAATGTAGTGTCACCAGGACAAAAAGTTTAAAAATTTAAGGATTGTTGGTACATAGAGTTATGTCATTGATGAAGATTTTAAAATATAATTAATGGGTCCTTAGGACAGAGTCCTTGGGCCACTACCAATAGCGTAAGAACGTTTGGTATCGGACACGATGTCATTCTACTGATTAAAGGACTTGGTAATACTTGGGTTCCTGCCGGTGTGAGATAAACTGTGTCACAAATCCGCATCTGAAGATGGCCCACGGTAATACCGTAATATGCATTAGGTTTCTTGTAATAAAATGGAGGTGGGATAAGAGTATCAAAAGCTTTTAGATAAAATCATCGAAAAAGATTAGGGTATATTGATACGATCGGGTGTTTAACTTATTCTATGCATTAGTGATATGTTCTTGGCAAAGGTGTGGGTTTTGTGACTGCGTAGTTTCTTATCTGAACTTAGTTTAGGTCGAAATCCATGATTTGATTTATCTGTGTAAAGTTGAAGTTTTCTGTGTTAGAAATAATTTCATGTGTTAATCGAATTTGCAAAATCTTTTCAAAGGACGTTTGACGTATGCTGGGGAAGCACTGAAATTTTAGGGTTGCTGTAATTTGAATAAAATTGGAACTATCAACCTTTTTTTTAGTAATACTGGAACTGGACTCTGGCAGTTCGTCATGAATGTCTTGGAAAGCATCCTTCTGTAATATGATTGGTTTATTATTATAGTTCTAGATAATGGGAGCTATTTCGTTCTTGCATGGCTTGATTGGCGTTTCAGTGTTCAGTCATCATCAGACTGGGGCTGGTTAACTTAAGTATTGAGAAACTCACTTATTGATGTATGGGCGTGTTTGTTAGGCCGGAGAAAATAAATGAAAACAAGGTAGGTTGGGGGTTAAAATAACTATCTAAACAATAAGTGATGGTTTCTCTAAAACAATGTGCTAAATTGGTTAGCAAACGGTTGCATGAGATAGATTTCATTAGAAGTCATAGAGTATTTAGAAAGCTAGCCGAAATAGATTTTACCTTGTGACAGGAAATGAAGTTTGGATACTTTTGCAATTTTTCCCTATGAAATCATTGTAGTAGGATTTTACCAGTATTTTTTGTTGCATTCCTGAGTCCTGTTCTATCAATGATTGTGGTTATAATAGGTTTGTCTTTCGCTTGTTCTTATCACAGGATGGTTAACTATATTTCGATATTTCTTAAATTGTAGACTCGTATGTAAGGGCCACCTTGCATATAGTTTCTGAAGCCTATTCTGTCTAATAGAGTTTTTGATTTTGCTGCAGTAATGGATGGTTTATGGAGAGTTTTGATGTCTTGATCGTTATGTCTTGTGATTGTGGATAATTTTTATCATTTCCCAGTAGTAGAAATTTTCATAATATAGATATCAAAATTCGTAATTGACATCTGACCAAAATATCCGTATTCCCACCTATTAATTGATCAACTAATTAAATTATTGTGACTGAATCTGTTTACGTATATGAGTTCTGTCTTTAATTGTTGTTGGACAGTCTGAGTATTAAGGTTTAGGAGTGGCCAAATTGAGCAGATACTTGGTTTTGTTGTCAAAAATTTGATCGCTATTAATGAATAAATGACACCACTAACTTGTATGTTTTGTAGGTTTTGTTAGTGCCATATTATGGGTCAATAATAGGAAGCTGATGTGTGTCATTGTCACTCTTGTTGGGTGTTGTGGTTATGGGTGGTGTGAAAAGCGAGTGGTATGTGAATTTAGATACAATGTTAGTAGCAATTTCACATAACCTTGTTTAATCAAATTTAAGAAGAGTAGAGTTAAAATGCCCATTATATAGAACATTGGCATTATTTGGTTTAGATGGGCTTTATATAACAAGTTTTATGATCACCAGATATGACTTTTCATGAAACTCTGCAACAAACTGGCATTGGGTTTGGTCTTATAGATTGTATTCCAATAATAAATAAATTTCACGATAATCCTTTAAGACTTCTAGAAATGTTTAAAAGATCTGCAAATATGTGGGAGGTGCAAGGAAATGTTTTGCTGAATCTGACCTTGAGTCTTCTAGCAGGTACATTGCTAACCCACCGCCACTCGTGCATTTGTTTTCTTATAGAACAGCCCATCCTATATGGCTTAAACTGTATATACTGAAGACTCAGGTGCTATCCATTTAAACGAGATCTATCACCATAGGGCCTCCCATTATATCAAAACCCTCTAACATTCAATCAGTATTTCAAGCGGCATGGTCCTCTGAACGTATGTCAAAGTGAAGCATGGAACACCCTGCTAATGTCTATAAGATAATACTTTTAAGTCCCTACATGGAGTCCTAATATCTATCATTCAAGTCTTCACACCAAACAGCCTAATAAATCTACATTGCCAGGTTCATTTCACAAACCACTACTCTGTCAAGGTAATGCTGTCCACGCGCCAGTATCTACGAATCTGCCTATTGTCCCCTTATACAAGAGGCCTCTACTGACGATTAAAATCTATTCAATAACCACATCTTAAATGGAAACGACTGTGATAATTCCTACATTAAGAACCCTCACACAAATCTTACCACATTAACCCACAATGAGAAAATGGAAATATGTACGAATTCATTATCTGCATAAAAATACTAAATAAAGATCAAAACTATAGATCATATAATCACATACTAACTAATTACAATCACACTACTTTACCCCCCCTTCAGTGACCTTTGCGGATCTTGTCTCATGCGCTTGCCGGCCAATGAACTTGTGGCCCCCTCGAGTGGAAGAATGTGGCGGTCACTACCTCAAACCTCTCCCAGGCTCTTGTAGATCCCCACAGGCAGTCATCGACACCGGCCCCCCCCCCCCCCAGTGCAAGCACACCACTCCACATCCACACCAGGAACGGAGTCTATCCTCTACCACCAGCGGGACCACCCCTACTACCAGCTTCAGATGCAACCACCACCCTGAAGCCCCAGGCAACACGCCGAGCAACTGGCCGGAGCTCCCACTCACGACACCCACAGCAGCATACACCAGCACACCAAGTTGATTCTCAGGGTGAACCGGGCACCCACCACGCACCGGAGCACGTCCGCGAACCCACATCCCACACCTGCTCTCGCAGCCCGCGATCAATGCTTCGGACTAGGTCCTGCTGTGTCGCACCTTGTTTCTCCTTATGACAGAGAGAGAGAGAGAGAGATTGTAGAGAGACGAGGATTGAGGAGTGTTGATGGAGATTTTATGTTTGGAGTTTTGATTTGTAGGAGGGATGTAGAGGATTGGAGAGTATGAGAGATAGGAGAGAGAATGATTGAGTATTGCGAGAGATCGATGAGAGATTTTGAGATTGATTGAGTAGATTGAGACAGATGATGAGATGAGAGATTTTTGAGAGAGAGATGAGAGAGAGAGGGATGATTGAGGAGAGAGAGAGAGAGGAGAGAAGATAAGGAAGGGACGAAAAAGACAAAACACACGACACACACCACTACACTATCATTCAACACACATCAGCACACACACACATTCACTACACACATCACATCACACACACGCACACGCACACGCGCACACCGCAACCAAACACACAACACACACACACACACCCACACCGCACACGCCCACACGCGCACACCCCACACCCACAAAACACACAACATCACACACACACACACAAAACAACACACTTGACGGCCTCGTACCAACACCTTCACTTCCCTCAAAAATTAGGCCCCCTTTTTTCCCCTTTCTAATTCCCCAACGTAAGCCTCTTACTTCCCCCCTTTGTAAAAACGCCGCCCTTTTTTGCTTTTCCCCCGCCCCTCGCCTCCGCCCCGCCGTTTCCTTTGTCAGTCCCCTCCCGGCGCAAACCCAGGCGGCGAATTCGAAGGGAACGTGAAATATTTCGATCATTTTATGAAGGCCTAAAAAAAATTTCTGGGAAAAGCAACTCTGTACTGGAATAACAGCTGTACATTGTGTGTGATTTATTACTATTCGGGGTGTGGTGTGTGGGGTTTTTGTATCCTGTGTGTGGTGTTGTGTGTGAGAGGAGAAAAGAGGGGGAAGAGAGAGAGAGGAGAGGGGGAGAAGAGGAAGACGGGGGAAAGGGAGAGGAGAGAGGAGGGAGAGAGAAGGAGAGAAACGAAGAGGAGGAGGAAGAGAGAGAGAGGAGAAGAGAGAGAGAGAGAGGAGAGGGGAAGAGAGGAGGAGGGGAGGGGGAAGGATGAAGAGGAGGAGGGGGAGGATGAGGAAGGGAGGAGGGGGAGAGGAAGGAGTGCCCCGTGATGAGTGAGTAGTTAGGAGTGAGTGAGTAAAGTGAGTGAGTGGGGTAAAGTGAGTGGTGAGGGGTGAGTGAGGTATGCGGGGTTTCTTTTTTTTTTTTTTTTTTAATTTTTTTTTTTTTTTTTTCTTTTTTTTTGAGGGGGATTTTTTTTTTTTTTTTTTTTTTTTTTTATTATTTTCTTTTTTGGGGGGAGTGAGTGAGTGAGTGATAGTGAGTGAGTGATTTGATAAAGTGGGGGTGGGAGTGAGGGAGTGAGTGAGTGATGGAGGTGGGAGTGAGTGAGTGAGTGATGTGAGTGAGTGGGAGGGGAAGGTGAGTGAGTGAGTAGTGATTTGGGAGGAGTGAGTGAGGAAGGGTGAGGATTGAGGGTGAAGTGAGGTGAGTGAGTGAGGAGTGAAGTGAGTGAGTGGTATTTTGGAGTGAGGAGTGAGGAGGGTGAGTGATAGTGAGTGAGTGGTGGGGGTAAGTGGTGAGGTAAAGTGGTGAGTGAGGTGAGTGAGTGAGTGAGGAGGGGGGGGTTTTTTGTGAGTGAGTGAGTGAGTGAGTGAGGGGGTACCGTGAGTGAGTGAAGGGAAATAGAGTGAGGAGTGAGGTGAAGTGAGTGAAGTGAGGGGGGTGAGTGAGGACGGAGTGAGGAGTGAGTGAGTGAGTGAGTGAGTGAAGTGAGTGAGTGGAGTGAGTGGGGGTGGTATGGAAGAGAGAAGAAAGGTTAGAAAGAAAAGAAAAGGCCTTTGCCTCCTTAATCCCCCAACTTTTAACGCGCCACCCCCTCTCCGCCACTGCCCCAACGCCGACGTTTTGCTATTCCCTCCCCTTTCCCTGCCCCCCCCCCGCCCTTTTTTCCGTCAGTCCCTCTGCGGCGCAACCAGGGGCGAATTCGAAGGGAAACGTGAAGCTATTTTCCCAAATTATTTATGAAGGCCTCACAAAAATTTCTCGGAAAAGCAACTCTGTACTGGAATACAGCGTAACTTTTGTGGTGGTTTATTACTTTTTTGGGTGTGTGTGTGTGTGGTTTTTGGGTTTGGGTGTGTGGTGTGGGGGAAAAAGGAGACGAGAGAGAGGGGAGAGAGGGGGAGAGAGAGAGAGAGGGGAGAGAGAGAGAGAGAGAGAGAGAGAGAAGAGGAGAGAGAGGAGAGAGAGAGAGAGAGAGAGAGAGAAGAAGAAGAAAGGGGATGGGGAAAAAAGGGGGAAAAGGAGAAAAGGAAGGGTCGTTTTTCCAGGGGCCCTTCAGAGAAAGTGGCGCGTCACTTTTTCGTGATCGGTTTTTCACACGGCAAAAGGCCTGGGCGGGAGCGTGTTTTTTGGGGGTGGTGGTGGGGTGGGGGTTAAAATGTTTGGGGTTTTGGGGAGCTAGACTGTATGGGGGTGTGGTGGGGTTTTAGGTGGTAGTGTGGGTGGCATTGGTGGGGGTGGTGGGGAATATTGTGATGTTAGGAAAGAGAAATTTTTTTTCATAGTGGTGATAGTTTAGTGGGTATGGTGGTGGGGGTGGCGTTTGGTGGGAATGATTGGGGCTTGGGGCGTGGGACTGTGGTGGTGGTGGTGGTGGTGGGGGTGGTGGTGGGGTGGATGTTTGGGGGGGTTTCGGGG
>JACEEZ010008012.1:0-47500 GCA_016584305.1 Chionoecetes opilio
CCAAACATTCATCACAGCTAAGGAGGGTGGCCCCCCTCCATGAGGAACCCTGTGTATTGTGTGTGACCATAACGCCAATCGTGCCAAGGCATCTCCCATCTCTGGAGAGACCGCAGTACTCCAGTTCCTCGATACTTGGCGTATGGTGCGTAGTTTATTTTGCCCTATAGTGTTCCAACTCGTTCCTGCCAACTGGTGTGGACGATCTATGCTTGCAGAGCGTATGTCCGTATCTGGCACTGGACAAAATGTTGATATCTGTAGCTGGTCTTCGTAGCTGCAAGCTTTTGCCAAGGCATCAGGCTACCTCATTACCGGCAACAACCTACATGTGCCGGTAACCCAACAAAAGGCTGACCGTCCGGCCCTCTCGCCTCGTGAGCAGATAAAGCCATTCCAGGATGGCGATTGACCACGGATGGGAGGACTTAAAAATTAACATATTGACTGAATAGCACTACAAGAATCACAAAAAATTGTAAAAGAGACATCCGGAAGAGTAAGAATAGCCATGATTGAGCCTATAAATAGCACTTATTTCAAGATCAGCCGTAAAAAACGGATAAACACTTGGAATCTGACGCCTTTGTTAAATATGATTGGAATACGGCAACCAGGAGGGAGGAGGGAAAGAAGATCCAACTCCTACGTCCCTGTTTGGAACCATCAAGTAAGACAGGGACAGAACCCTGATGTGTGCGAATAGTGGTCTAAAAATTGGCCGCTCAGCCTGAGGAGTAAAGACCCTTTTGGAGAGGCGGAAGGCTTTTTGCAAAGGACACTTTCTGGAGAAGCCTGGACCGACTCTCGTAGGTCGAATGCAGGCAATCCGTAAAGCAGGGAAGGATAGCATCTCCATAATAGCTTTAATCGTACCAAAGGGCTTTTGGTTAGGCTTCTTCGCCTCATGGTAACTTTGTCGAACCTAAATCACAAGACAACAGCACGTCAAAGCTATTGAGTCAGGGTAGGCGTTGGAAGGCGATACCAACCATCTTAACAGGAGGGACTGGCGAGTGTAAGATCTAATGAGATGACACCAGCATCCCCAATATAACTTTGGGCCATGGGAGATGACCTAAACGCCCCCGGTTGCCAGACGACCCCGCATGGTGGTTACCGAGTCCACATCCGCAGTCGAGTGGGTGTGGCACGAGGAGAGCACTTCACAATCCATATTCAGATTCGAAATGATAAGTGAGCGATGTGATATAGGGGTGTAGGCGCGATCAGCCTCCCCAGCTGGTGTGCGAGAGGAGCTTTCAGTAGATCCATGGTCGAAGACAGTCAGTCTTTAGAGCACGAAGGTGAAGGGTAGTACCGCAAGTCATCTATTGTCAAATGAGGTCCCTAAAAACCGGTCCTCTTCCCTACATGGTATTCTCTTATCGTAAAGATATCAGGTCTGGAGTACGGGAATGAATCCCCACGGGTTTCTGCAAAATGACTTCTGCAGTCTTTCGCTGGAGAAAAAACCGGAAGCCACGATTCGCCCGTCCATTCACAATTTTCTATAGCAATTGAAGTCCTTCCTCTCGCACTGACATCCTGGAGAGCAGCAAAAGGATTGATAAATCATCCACGTATAATGTACTAACAATCCCTCTGGCCGTACATCACATACCATTGATGGCCACAGCGAACAAAGCTACCCTCAAGACTCTGCCTTTGTGGGATGGGTCCCTGAAGTCAGGTGGTTTTCAGAAGCCAGTACTGTTCGCCAACATTCGAACTCGAAGAACCCGGTTTGGCTAGAAACTTGATGAACACAGGCAAACGACCTCTTAGTCCAAACTCATACAGAGACTGCAAAATACACTGTGTCTCCAAAGCTGGTGTCGTAAGCCTTCTCAAGGTCGAAAAAGATGGTCACATGTGTTTGTCGAGAGCAAATGCCCCGCATATTGATGCCTTCTAAGTGAAATCAGCTCTTCCGTAGTGTGAGTGCATTCTTACGGATCCACACTGAGCACGGGAGGAAAGTTTTCCGTTCCAAAACCATATAAGTCGACTATTTACCATTTTTTTTCGAATAACTTACACAAGATAGTTAGCGTATTGGGGCGGAAATTCGTCCGTTAGTAGTGGTCGCTCTCCTAGGCTTAGGGATTCGGGATCACCACAGCCCACGACCCCAGCTACTGTGGTAAGGTTCCCTTCAATCCACATTCTATTAGATGCTCAACAATAAGTCTAGAAGCCTCATCTTCTTAGATGACAGAGCATGCATATGGTATATCATCTTGGCCTGTGGGAAGTGTCGCGCAAACCTTCATGGCTTGGACAAAGCCTCACGAGTGTAAAAAGAACATTGTAAGGATTCCCCCGCTCTAAATGAAAAATCTATGCCTCATCTTGTTCCTGTCGCAGTCTTTCCCTAGCACTTGGAGACGCAAGTCCTGTCTGCCGCCACTGAGCAACAATGGGAAGCAACATTCTCTCTGCTACGGTCATGGATCTGGCTGGGTCACCATTAAATCTAAGACTGGAGGGGAGGATGTTTAATTTCCCTTAATTTTTTCTCCACTCCTTTGCCAAGACCTTGGACAACCTCGGGGGGGTATATCCAGATTGTACTTATATTACAGCCCTCCCAAGAGGAGTGACGAGCCTCTTATTACCGACGGTATCTAGGCGCTTTGATCTCTGTGAAAAGATATTTTTAGGCTACTGGAAGTTGGCCGCGACTAGGTATTGGCGGCCTCAGCACGGCGGGAGTGCCTCCTCGCGCCGTACAGTCCTGATTCCACACTGAACAGGCGGCGGAGAGAAAGACCAGTAATGCGGTCGACTGCTCAGTCGAGGCTGCAAAAATGATTCGAGACACAAAAGTAATCTACGGCCTCATCTATTGTCTGAAAGTCATTCTATATGATGTTCAAAACACAAGCCTTTTGAAACCTCCCAGTCTGCACGAGAGAGGCACCATTTTGGGAGACCATCGGAAAGGGGGCGATGACACGCTTTAAGTAGTATGGTATAATTGTCACTTCCTCGACAGAATCGGCCACCTCCCATGAGAACGTCGAGGCGACCTGTGACGCAGAGTGAATAGGTCATAGCAGTCAATTTCCCGTCTGCGAATGGAAATGTTTGTTCTCCTGTTTGATTATTTTAAGTTGTTGCCATCTATAAGAGTTACGAGAGAATCACCGCGACCTGATTTCTGGTGGAATCTCCCCACAGCAAAATGCCGCCCATTCACATGTCCTCCAAGGAGAAAAAATTGGACGGGGAACTGGCGGATAAGATCCTCAAGATCTTGATAGGTATGTCCGTCATTTGGGGTAGATATATGAGCAGACAGTGTGGTCTTGTGCAGATGGATACGACCTGCTCAGACCTGCAAGGGTGATTGCTAGCGGGAATGACAGTTTAGGGGAACATCCCGACGATTGTAAAGGCCACAACCACCACTAAGCGCACCACCTTGCTGGAGGTGTGTGTGGCAGGTATAAAACCTGTCGGGCAGAGACACCTTCCTCCCTAATCATTGTCCTCTTGGTTAAACATGAATTTACTGGGTCCAACCGTTGATAGAGAGACAGTTCTTCCCAGTTTGCCGTAATCCACGAATTTCCATTGGAGTATTGAAGATGTTTATTTCGTGCGTGAAGATGAATGCAGTAAAGCCTTACGGCTTGTAGACGGTGCGCTAATTTAAAGCCCAACATCTTTTTTTGTGTTTTGTAGAAGAATGGGTAAACTAAACTTTTTCATTACTTTTTCAATGTTGAAGGCGGTTGTGTACATCCGGCGTGAAATCGGTGGTTCTCATACGAGACCCGCGGCAGTAGTAAGACCATAATTTCCCACAAAGATGTGCCGATTTACTGACATAAATTTACTCACTGTCTAGGTTTTACTTGATAGCTCCCGACGAGGGTCTTGAAGATTGCTTATCAGCATGGTATCAACTACTTGTGCGTCATCTGTTTGTGAGACCCTACGCCATCAGCGTGTTGTTGACTGTGTCGCTAGCCGCTTCAGGATGGTAAAATGGGCAGTGTATATAGAGTCACGTCAGTACTCCCACACCTTATCTGAGTAGGTGATCTTTACGTGCAAGTCCATCCCCTCTACCTGCTCAGCAATTGATATTTTTAGCCGGAGGGACGCCCACTGAGTCTATGACCTCATGGAACTGCGATGTTTCGCTTCTTGAGACTCTTTATTAGATGTGCATTTTGGGAGCCTCTTAGAAGGAGGCGTCACTATTGTCATTTTTCCCGTGTGCGGCATGCACCTACATCGAGAGGTGGTTGAGGCACATTATGAGAAGCAGTCAGCGACCTCCCACATAGTCGCAGGTCAATAATAGTGAGAACTTATTATTCACTCGGATGTGATTGATTCAGTTTAAGAGAATATGGTGGTGGAACTGCGCATGCTGATTAAGAGTCTTAGGTGAAGAAGCAGCACCATCGCGGATGCGTAGGTCCTGCTTCCACCCCCGCCTGCTTGTCTGTGAGAACGTTCTCTTCTGGCGGCTCCCAAAAACTGATAAATTGGGAGTTGGCCAATAAAAGGATGTATTCTTGCTAACTTGTAAGTCCCACACTGTCGAGAACTCGGTGGTGATCAGCACGGCAGTGGAAAGCATAGGGATTTGACGGACAGTCAGCTGTGGCATGGGCACCCACGCCGAGCATCGACCACAGCGAGAGGGGATTACCAAAATTTTTTGCCGTGCCCAAGCCGTAGCACTCATATCAACTGCATAAGGGCGGGTCGATAAAGGCTTTATCTTTCGGAGACTGGGGACCGTTCTGATGGATCGGGAGACTTGAACGTAGAAGGTGATAAATGATCATGTTTGTGCTTCCCTCTTACCTATAGACCCTGTTGAAACTCTTTCCGGGCACATGTTAGTATTTCTTGCCTCCGAAAACTCAAAGAGGTCGTAGTTGGTAATTACGCGCCTTTGCTTGGTATTAACCTTTGGATGAGGTTTTGATGGTATCAAAAATGCTGTTTCGTGATTGGGCATGTGGCAAGCAATCCGAGCTGAGTAGTCCTTGGCTCAGGATTAGAACTACATCTGCCATACCGTTTTCAAGTGGCTTTGCCGGGATCATTCCATATTCCCCACCCCTTTTTTTTTTTTCCAGATACCGCGCCGCCAAGGAAAAAAGTTGCCAGCCCCCCCCTACTTTCCCTTATAATACTCCACGGACCAGTAGGGTGGGCTGTGGCGGCCGGTGGGAGTAGATGTAGTAGTTTTCTCAAAAGTGTTGGGATGTTAGTCCCCATCAGGCGTCTCCAACGTTTCAGAGCGAATGATTCGGCTCTATAATGTTTCGCTCCAATTTCCTCTTTGTGCTTTGCCTCATAAGCATTAGGAATGCATCATCTGCTGCGAGCAAAATTTATGTAGCACCTATTTGATTGTTCCCATTGTCATCATAAATAAGACGGATCGGCGAACCACACCATAAGCCTTGAATCATTCATGTCATGCTCTGTAAGACAAGGCATGGACACGTTTGACAGAAGCAGGTGGTCCAGCGTAGAAGTGCCCCTAGGGCCAGGCTCGTCTCTCAATCCCTCTCTGCTTCCCTTGATGCCGGGTACCGCCAGACCCGGGGAGCTGAAGATGAAAGGGGCAGCTTGCCCCCTTCGTGCCACGGTCGGTCCTGGAAAGGCGCAGAGTGGCAATGTGGAGGGATTCAATGGGAGAAGTGAGGACAAGCGGGAACGTCAGGGAGAGAGGCAGGCCGGGTAAATTAGATTTAGTTTTATACATAAACAAATTATCCTCTCACTTGCCCCACGCCCCCACCACCACGAGCCCAACGAGGGAAGCTGTCCCTGTTGGGGAAGGACCTCACCCAACAGCTCCAGGTGTAGCAGGGAAATTATAAACGCTTCGGTTGCCTAGTGTGTGTTGCAGCCGGGGGCGGGGACCGATGCGGTGCCCACCAGGCACCTCTGCTTGGCCTATCCAACGCAATGACCAGCCGATTGATCCATCGGGGTCCACACTGACCTCCCGTCTTACCCCAACCCCCCCTACCAAAGAAGCGTGGTTGCCAACCGAGGGACTACAACCCCCCCGACGGTGGACTCAACTCCCCGATAGAGGGGCGCGCGGGGATATACGGGATGCCACTCACGGCAAACACGTGGGGAACGAGCGTGAAGTTTAAAGGAAGAAGAAGCGTGAGAACGGAAGAAGGGTCTCACCGGGCCTAGAATCGCCCTAAGAAAGGAGAGAAAAGTAGGAGGAAGCATAAAGGCGACATCACCGGAAGGCTCCACCTCCCAGTGACGAAGGGGGAGCGCTTGGTCCACGAGGCCGACGGCCACCGAACCCAACAATGGCAGGCAGGCCGCCAGAGGAGGTAGCGCCGTCGACCACGCTTCAAGCCCCGCCACCACGACAAGGTGACTCCCCACAGCGGGGTAACAGCAACATAAAGAAGTACTAACTATACAGGTCTACGCACTACAAACATTGATGGAGACAGAATTCCAAAAATAAATGAAAGCTAACACTTCCGCACGAATAACTGAAAAATAAATACCTGCTGTCGTGATACTAGATACTGACACAGACAGCGATTTAAGAATTAATTTTAAAGAATAGACATTTTTACTTTATACATATTAACTGCAATGAATACCTGCTGAGGTTCTGGAAGTCCACGCCTGACACAGCGGTTGTGCAGCAGAAGACAAGATGCTATGATCTTGCAACACTTGAGGGGTGTGTACTGCAGCGCACCTCCAGACTTGTGAAGACACCTGAGAAATAGACAATTGTACAAATCAAAAGAATTTTTACAAATGCAATACAAATTTACTGAATTAATGCTGCATATCAAACAGAGATTACTGTTTCTCAGGAGCAAAATGTTGATTGTATACAAAAGAGTTGGTGAAGAATTTTAAAAGGGAGAGACATGATGTAATTGAATTTTTAAACCCATATAGAGTGCAGGTATAATAAGCGTAATGGACAAATAAACGACTAAGGAGGAAAAATGAACAGTACAGTGGTGAAGGTTATCAAAAGCAGCTTCCTAATGTGTTTCATTCACTCAAGAGAGAATGAGGACTGACAAGACAAAGAGGATTACCTGAGTGGATTGGATGCTGTGGGTGAGAGGAAAGTCCTATATAAAATTGGGAAGACAGAGTACTAGAATACTTAAGGATGAGGTAGGATAAGAGAGTGAGAGGATTGAAGTGTGAGTGGAATGTATGGGCAGGAGCAACTAGACTTGTTGTGGCCATCCCATTGAGGGAGTTCCCAGGATGAAGAGACCAGTAGAGTAGACTATAACATTTATATCTACCATACAATCACTTAAGTGCTAAAACAAAAGAAAAATAAACTTCTCATAGGTTTCATTGAGGTGAAAATCTTGCGTACATGTTAAGAAATTGGAAATAAAATAAGAAATTGGTCACCTGAACCGGCTTTTCAGAATACCGAAAGTCTGTTCCACGGTGACGCGTGTCCTCGTATGACCCCTATTGTACCGCTACTCGGGTACTGTTGTAGGGTGCGTGACTAGTCATCAAAAATGACTCCAAAGCATAGCCGGTGTCTCCTGTAATATTTCAGTCACATAATTCCCTTATCCCTGAGATGATAATCTAAGTCCAGAAAAGAATATAACACGTGAAATTGCTACTGGCAAGGTAATTAGATATAATTTGTTATGCAGCTTCAATCCAAGAGATGAGAACCTCCCCCCCCCTCCCCCCCCATATACACACCAAGAAGAAGGTAGTTCCCAAAGTCGCCTCTGTCAAACCGCTGACGCAACGCACAGTTATTCCAGATGAAAGAATCATGTGTAGACCCTGCAAGAAGTAATTGATTGAACGCACAAAACACTCACAATTGTTACTGATTATTACTTTGCACATTTTTTCATGCTAGCATGAAATCTGATACATCTGAAATTACTCACAAAAACAGTAACAATTTATAAATGCTCTAACATGTAGTATTTGTCAGTGATATGAACAGTATCAGTACACTGCATCTCCATTGCAGTAACAGTACCTGGAAATCTGGCACAGAAGCTGATGATCAGTTTGGCGGCATCACACACAACTTGAACATTCATAGAATGATACCTCTTGCGGTTGACGTAGATGCGCTCAACACTTGGCCCCTTGATGGCAACATGAGTACCTGTGGACAAACATGTAAAAAAGACATATATCATTAAGAGAGCCTCATTGTGTCCCTATTGCTTTCTCTTATGTGCCAATTTAAACTAAATATAACAACATGATATTTAATACAATATTTCTGACCTTACTGCTACAACTTATGTCATGTAAACCAAATTAAACCAATAACATGATATCTAATATTTCAAACCAAAAGACATAACATCTTACAATCAAGGGCTCCAATCGCTCGAGGGAAATTTCGTATCCTTCTGAATGTTTGAGCAGCCACACTCAAATCCAGGGCAGGGATGCTCGAAAATCCCTCGTAAGGGACAACTTATGAGTGTATGGCTACAATAACCTTACGAGGGTGGGCTGAGGTTGATGCTCGTACCGAGCCGTCACTCCCGTACGGTGATCGGTGGCCTCTGGGTCGGGAATAGTAGGGATATTCTAGAGATATGTGTGGGGAAATTCTGCTGACCAATCACAGAGCAACGCCTCGCATGAACGCGGCCTTATCTGGCTAATCACCTTGCTCTCAGCTGTCAGGGAGCCCGAGAAATAAATTTAAAGAGACACTTCAAATGCCGCCAGACTGTTACAGTGTGTGTGTGCGTGTGTACGTCAGACATTTGACACCACCACCACCGCATCATTATAACAGCCAAACTTGTATAATGAACTATACGTTTTGATTCAAGAAGTCGACCGATATATATATTTAATATATTAGGTTTGCCCTAATATGAATTTATTACAAGTATAGGTATTGTATGTTAAATTTGGTATATATGGAGTCAATGATGCAATAAACACATCACATTTCAAACAGGCAAGCATGAAATGGCTCTATAATACACAATAAACATAAAATATAGTGATACAACTTGTATTTTGTTGTTTGTTGATGTCTAGTCGCTTCAAATCTCACTCCCGTAGGGAGTTAAGGGTGGTGCCGACCACCCTTAGCCTCGCGGTCCCGTAGCAAGGGAGAAAACGGTTTGAGCATCCCCCGTAGAGGAGCTACGAGGTAAAAGCCTCGTAGAGTAATACTTACGGACCCGTAACTCTTTCGAGCATCTCCCCCTTGGGCCGTGGAGGGCATTTTAATTTCCTCCACTGCCTTGTTGCTCAAGGCATTGGTGACATCCCTTAAGATCCTACTTACAGTAGCTTGAGAAGGTCCTGTAGAGAAGTAAATGAGAACAGATTAAAGTATTTAATTTAGTAGAGGATGTCAACATTTTTCCCCTCAACTTCAAAATAGATTTCATACCTTATCCTCACGGCATCTTTTTTTCACCCAAGATAAATCACTATTGTTAGAAGATATTTAGAGGGTCAAGCAGAACTATACAATATAAATCAACCTAACATAGTGTAGTCTTTTTAACTATTGTAAATATATCCAATGTAGTCAGATTGTCAACAGGTTAGGTGAAAACTGCTGACCTAAGTATAAAAAATCATGATTCGGGGTCATGAGAGTAACTTACCACCAATGCCTCCAACAATATTCTGGAAGGAGCAGCTAGCCAGCGTTGCCAGAAAAGTCTGGATTTTTCCATATTTTTGGAGTTTCAGACAGATTTCCAGACTTTCATGAAATTTCCAGATTTTCTTTGAATTTAGCAAGAAATCCCTAATATTTCCAGAATTTTTATGTTGGAAAGTCTGTCAACCTCACACATACACACACTTAACAAATCAGTGATAAGATCTTACAGCACAATTCTAGAGTGCTATGTAAAAGTTGAATATCCCCAATAGGTGAGTACCCCTTTGGAACACATGAATCCCAGGAATCTGAATAACTTCAAAAACATAAATGCAATTTAATGTACTTCGATCAGTGCAAAAGTTGAGATGTGCTTATGTCAGCAACACGCAATTCATCCATAAGCAGTTCAACACTTCATTCAAGCTGAGGTGCCTAAACTTTTGCATTGAAGCTGCACTTCAGGGGGGAAATGCTCGAAAGAGTTACGGGTCCGTAAGTATTACCCTAAGAAGGGACTTTTATCTCGTAGCGCCTCTACGGGTGATGCTCAAATCGTTTTCTCACTCGTTACGGGACCGCGAGGCTAAGGGTGCTCGGGACCACCCTTAACTCCCTAAGGGAGTGAAATTTGAAGCGACAAGACATCAACAAACAATACATTACAAGTTGTGTCACTATACTTTATGTTTATTGTGTATTATAGAGTCATTTCATGCTTGCCTGTTTGAAATGTGATGTGTTTATTGCTTCATTGAATCCATATATATCATATTTAACATACAATACCTATACTTGTAATAAATTCATATTAGGGCAAACCTAATATATTAAATATATATATAGGTCGACTTCTTGAATCAAAACGTATAGTTCATCATACAAGTTTGGCCGCTACTGCTATAATGATGCGGTCGGTGGTGGTGGTATCAACAACTGAACTGAACTGAACTGGTATCAAATGTCTGACGTACAAACGCACGTACACACACAAGCAAGGATATTATAAAGTTATACTATCCTTGCACACAAGTGTCACGTGTGTCAAGAGTGAGGTGTGTCTTGTCTGACCTAAAGAGCGAACGCGCAGTTCTCATCCACTATAACAGAGACCGCCGCGGCCACGAATACGGCAAGGAGGTACGGAGCGGGCCAGCAGTGGCCTATATATGCTAATTTCGGGCACGCAGGACTCGAACCTATTATCAGCGCATCAAGGTATACCCTGGGTACGTCTCTGTAGTATTCAGCAGGAGAATATTATGCTGAAAGGCTAATATGGCGGCTATATATTATCGTAACATTCTGGCGGTGTTGTGCTAAAATTGGCCCTATTTCGGAAATCGTCCGATCTTAGTTCAACACCGGCAAACATAGTTTTTAGGTTTGTGTTAAGTTATGTTTAGGTCTGGTTTAGCTTAGGTAAGGTTTATGATAGGTTTGTGTTAAGTTTTGTAGAGTTATTTAGGTTAAATAAGCGTCCGCGGGACGATTTCCGAAATGGGCCGATTTTAGCCAAACAGCATCATTTGAAGTCTTTAAGTTTATTTATCGGGCTCCCTGACAGCTGAGAGCATGATCATGAGCGCGTCATGCGAGGCGCTGCTCTGTGATTGGTCAGCAGAATTTCCCCACAGAAATCCCTAGAATATCCCTAATATTCCCCACCCAGAGGCCACCGATAACCGTACGGGAGTGACTGCTCGATACGAGCATCTCCCTCAGCCCACCCTCGTAAGGTTATTGTAGCCATACACTCGTAAGTTGTCTCTACGAGGGATTTTCGAGCATCCCTGCCCAGATCTCCAAGAGATTTCCCTTTGGTAACAAAGTTTTTAAGTACTTGGAAGCTTTACCTAGATTCATCAATCGTGAAAGCAAAGAGTGTAGCTACATTAGCACCTCTTATGGGTTGCTTTCCTTCTCTTGTGAATGACGACATTCTTGAAATGATCGACAGCGAGTGGCGAATGCTAAAAAAATCAGTGGCAACTTTTCTCTCTGAAAATTCAGAGACTATATTTTTCTCTTGTCAAGTTTTGGATTAAAGTGAGAGGAATGACGTCCGAGGATGGAACACCTGTCTTCCCATTCCTGGCTGAGTTCATTATAAGACTGATGTGTCTTCCACATTCGAGTGCTGCAGCAGAGTATACATGTTTTCCGCCCTCAACCGAATGAAAACCAAGATAAGAAATCGCCTATCAACAAGTACTAGTGCTGGACTACTTCATGCATGATGACGGAGAACAACTTCTACGAAGTCAAAGTATCTGATTCCCTCATCAAGAGAATGACGTCAAGTATGTCCAAGACTTTTCACAAAAACATTCACAGGTATAAACACAACACGGGGTGATCAAGCAACAAACACCACAACACTTCAAGAACCAGAATAAAATCACCGATACCAAGGTGTATCCCCACATTTCATCGACTTCATCGATGTACGAGTCTGCAGATTCTGATGAGGAAAATTACGTTGATAATTTTATGATCGTTATGTTATCCTGCAAATTATATATATATATATATATATATATATATATATTATATATATATATATATATATATATATATATATATATATATATAATTTGCAGGATAACATAACGATCATAAAATATCAACTTAATTTTCCTCATCAGAATCTGCAGACTCGTACATCGATGAAGTCGATGAAATGTGGGGATACACCTTGGTATCGGTGATTTTATTCTGGTTCTTGAAGTGTTGTGGTGTATATATATATATATATATATATATATATATATATATTCCTTCAACTTTCGACAATTCAGATTTTTCATTTGATTTCCAGACTTTTTAAGCACAAATTCCCAGAGAAATAGTAAATGCCACCTGGCAACACTGCCCTACAGTCCGGTACTGGGGGGGGAAGCCAGCAACGGAGGTAGTATCGCCAGCAACGGCCTGCTCTCCGACTACCTAGATACTACTTGTCCTTACTACGGAAGCTACAAAGCCTCCCTCGGTAGGTAGTAAACGCGTAGGAAGGCGCTGACTGGCTAAGGCGAGTAATGACGTCATCAAGCTCATCATCAGTCACCAGCCAATGAACTGTTTTTAAAACTTCTCGACCAATCACAAGTCAGCGAGACATATTTCCGGGCAAGAATGGCATGCCAGACTGCCTCTCCCCGCCTTGTCACCGTCATCTAAAACTAATTCTCGTTTTATTTGGAATGCTTGCGTTTTAAGGAGTTTTAATGTATCATATAGTAAGATAATTATATAAGTAAGGAGCCTGTGTTGCTAGTGTTTTGGTGGTAGGTGTGTATGTGGGTTAAAATAGTGAATATTTGTGTTATGGGGAGGCCCCGCGGCAAGAATTTTCTCCGTCACTCACTGCCCCGCCAGTCGCTTCATCATAACATCTTTAAATCACCCTTATTTATGGTGACACACGGTGCTACATTGATTTAGATAATGACACGTGTATATAACATCTCACCATAATCACTAAGTTGTATAATAACGAGTAATAAGACGTTTAATCCTGCCCAAACCTACCGTGGCGGAGGAGGTGGCGGCTCCGCCCGCCGCCTCTCAAAAGTTTTTAGTCAAAACCCGCCGTCATCCGCCTCACCTGTGCCTTCCTGAAGAAGACAGTCAGCTCCTACGCCTGTGATAGCACCAGTGATCATAGGATTCCTCAAAGGGTCCTCGCTCCCCTACTAAATAATTACCAAGGAGATTTCCGCTGGCGGCGGCCGATTTCCGCCGCCCACACAACACTCCGTTATCAGCTGTAGCTACCTGTGCCTTCCTGAAGAAGTCAGGTCAGCTCCCACGCCTGTGATAGCACCATAGGATATCACCAGGGATCATAGGATTCCTCAAGGGGTTCTCGCACCCCTACTAAATATTACCAAAGACATCTCTCTTGGTGTTGATATATCCACCTCACGGGCTTCATGCTGCTGCTGCTGCTGCTGCTGCCGAAGGCCGCGCTGCCAGACGTGATTGAGACCCTTGCTTGTATTTCATCTCTACTTATATATATGAATAATATCCATCCAAATGCAATCATATGTCTACATTCACCTGTAAAATTTTTATTTCATAGCATACCAAGCAATAATAAGCGAGCCTGGAGACTTCCTAACTCTGCTAATACCAGTCTCGAGCAGTCGTTGGCCAGTCTGCATGTTTACTACCAAACCTACTACTTTCCGCGCTGTGGGTTCGTGTTACTACCGACGTCGGACTGTAATGCCCATTATTCGGGAAATAGTAGGAACAATTATTATTATGAAATTCGCGCTATGTCTTGTCAGTAGTTAATTTTTTCTCTTTGTTCAGGATGACTCATCGTATTTCTTTCTTTCGCCATCTTTTCGTCTCAGTTGGCCATCTAGACGCCATTTTGTTCTATCTTCTTTCGTTTTCTTTCACTCCCTCTCTCCCTCACATGCCGTGTGCGAGTCCAAATTCGTGGGATAATTATTCTGCGATCAGTGATAACTAATGATGTCAGTTCTTTTTATCTCTCCCCAGTTATCTGGTCAGACCAAGAAACTCTCCCAGAGTCTTAACGTCTTTCAAAATAATCCCTATCGTTATCGGTTATGGTCATATATGGGCGGTGTAATAATGATACACGCTAAAATGAAAGCCGACCAAAGTTCTAAACACAATTTCAATACCACCTCGCTCTGAAACAGGTGTTCGGATTGTCGATATTACATATAAAACCAACCTTCGTGAACATTAGACCAGACATTAAATTCTCTTATATCAAAGTAGCCAGTTTGTATTAAGGCGGCCTCTTCGGGGATACGCGAGTTTTCATTACTTAAATAGTTAGTTCTGGATTATAATTTGTTCATTTAAGGTCACGGTGAGACTTTCCGAACAAGTTCCTTTTTCCTTGGTGCGGAAGGCCCGCAGGGCAAGAGTTAGTGTTCTCTCCGCGCTCCTCAAGGTAAGATGTTTGCCCCGGGCTCCGGTGTTTTTTCTCCCCTAGTATATTCCATCTATATATTTCTATATAAATATATAGGTACAGTTCAGTGTCACTAAGGCATAGATATTCCGCCCATCCTTATAAGTGATATTAACAGAGTGTTCTCTCCGCGCTCCTCAAGGTCTTGAGGCGACATCTCCCAACGGCCACATGGTCTAAATGAAACACAGACCACACTGTCCCAACATTTTCTTTCTCTACTAGATATTTATCTTCCATGTGTGCTTTATAAATATTAAGTGGTAGTTACCTAGTGTAGGGCAATTCCCTGAAGGGTAATCTAGGGAAGGAGATTTATGCTCATTAGAGACTTTATCTCATAACTTAGGAAAATTCTACGTCAGGGTGGTGAAGTCAAGTTTCTTATTTCCGAGTAGATTTTTCTCGGTATAGTGTTAACCTTATTGCTGAAGATGATCTCAAGTGAGAGACTTACCATGTTTCCAAAATAAATAGGATATCATTTACAAATATAGTTCTTGTGTTATTATGAAAACCCAGGTGATTATTCTGAGTTAGGGTAATAATCCCCACACTTCCAAGAGAGTCCAAGCCTTGTTTCGGTATAACCCCTCGTACCAACCCCGATACCAAGATCATCTAGTATTAATATTAATCAAACGTGCCCAGGGAGTAATCCAGGAGTTACTCGCCGGGGCTGGTGGCAGCGCATTCCCTTAACCTAAATCCTTATCTTTTCCCCTTAAATACATCCCCTATTTCATTACTCTCCGCAGTGAGACGTGGTCACATTAAAATCACATAGTGAAGTCATAAGACTAAGTTAAATCCTCCCGTCAAGTTGTAATCTTTTATCAAATCATCCCCAAGTAATATCATTCAAGTAACGTTGACAAGTTATAAAACTACCCATACCAGTGAACCCCAATTTCCAGCATCTAGCCGTCAACTCCGCCAGCCGGGACAGCCAGCCAGCCACCCCGCCTAGCCGAAAAGCCAGCGCATACCGCGCGTCTCAGACTGCCGCGCCCTTGAAGACCGCCGCGCCCTTAGAGCATACCGCGCGCCTCGATGCCAGGCTCGCCTCAACTCCGCCGCCCATCACAGCGACGCTCGCCTCAGCTAGCAGCCACGTTCACCGCTACAGCCGTCCTTCAACGCTACCGCCGCCCGCTCGCCCCATCGATGCAGCGCTTCACCGCCGTAGCAGCCGTTCCTAGCCACTACAGACGCCACATCTAGCTGCAACCACCACCATGGCAGAGAGAGGACGTGAAGCCTCGTCGGGAGGGAAGCCCTGGGTTTCCCTCGGTCTACCCGTCACCGACATGAGCTGCGCTGACAACACAGGCGCCAAGAACCTGTACATAATTGCCGTGCAGGGAATCAAGGGGCGTCTGAACAGCCTGTCCGCCGCCGCCGTGTCCTGCAACAACCAGCAGAACAACAGCGGTAGCCCAAACAGCTACGGAGACGGAGGATGCAGCGACACCGGCTCAGGAATGGGCACACTCTTAGCTTCCAAGAACCTACAAGAGTTCCTGAAACGTATGGAAGAGCTGAAGGCCATCAAAAAGTACCGGGCGTCAACAAGACCCATGATGTCACCCATCCACAACAAGATGGAAGAGTTCGGTATCCAATAGTGTTAAATTAGAAAATCAAGGAAGAATTATTTTGAACATGAACATTGAAAATTTATTTTATGAACGTTGAAATTTTTATTTTATGAACTTGAAAGTTTAATACCTACTCTGGTTAGGGTAGTTGTAGCGTCACCCGGTTATTACTCTTGTGGAAATCAAATAGAAAAGTGGTAAAAGGTAAAACATTGACAAGGATTCAAAACAAATTGAGGGTCAGTATGTTCGTAATATATCCAGGTAAGAGGTTGATTGGGGATACCAGTCTCACCAGAATTCATTAACAGACTCAGTCTGGTTCGGTGAGTCTTCAAGGTATTTTAATTCTAGTTACAATCAACACGACCAGGTATATTCAGGTGAAGATTAAGCGAAAAGTGTTCAATGTAACTTAGTGAGTCAGAGGTGAGTGTAGTGTCAGACTAGATAAAAACAATTTGGTCTAGGAGATTTCTCATGTCTAGAAGTCGGAGCGTCTGATTCTCACGGGCGAAGCCTGGTTCAGTGGGAGGAGTATTTTAATTCGAGATAGTAGTACTACGCTTCTCACCTTACAGTCAACCAGCTTGCTGGTGTGACGGACATTTCAGGACTTGTAGGGCTCTTATCATTTACCAGAGGTAAGCTGGCGTGCGCCTCTGGGATATATCTCTGCACCGAGAATGCGGACTAAGTCAAGGTGACGGTCACGTTCATTACCCAGGTTTCAGGTTGACTGGGATATTTCCTTTCATTGGATTTTCGTGAATCTAAACACAAACAGACCCCCGTTTTCAAAGAACAGAAGAATTCCATTAAATTCACTCTAAATTCGTCTCATACACACTTCCTCTTGACGCAGTTTAAAAAAACGGAAACCTGATCCGTAAGTATTTACTTGATATCATAGAATTTAATTTTCCCGGCAGAATAGACGCGTGTAATGCCCATTATTCGGGAAATAGTAGGAAAAATTATTATTATGAAATTCCGCGCTATGTCTTGTCAGTAGTTAATTTTTTTCTCTTTGTTCAGGATGACTCATCGTATTTCTTCTTTCCGCCATCTTTTCGTCTCAGTTTGGCCATCCTAGACGCCATTTTGTTCTATCTTCTTTCGTTTTCTTTCACTCCCTCTCTCCCTCACATGCCGTGTGCGAGTCCAAATTCGTGGGATAATTATTCTGCGATCAGTGATAACTAATGATGTCAGTTTTTTTATCTCTCCCCAGTTATCTGGTCAGACCAAGAAACTTCCCAGAGCTTAACGTCTTTCAAAATAATCCCTATCGTATCGGTTATGGTCATATATGGGCGGTGTAATAATGATACACGCTAAAATGAAAGCCGACCAAAGTTCTAAACACAATTTCAATACCACCTCGCTCTGAAACAGGTGTTCGGATTGTCGATATTACATATAAAACCAACCTTCGTGAACATTAGACCAGACATTAAATTCCTTATATCAAAGTAGCCAGTTTGTATTAAGGCGGCCTCTTCGGGGATACGCGAGTTTTCATTACTTAAATAGTTAGTTCTGGATTATAATTGTTCATTTAAGGTCACGGTGAGACTTTCGAACAAGTTCCTTTTCCTTGGTGCGGAAGGCCCGCAGGGCAAGAGTTAGTGTTCTCTCCGCGTCCTCAAGGTAAGATGTTTGCCCGGGCTCCGGTGTTTTTTCTCCCCTAGTATATTCCATCTATATATTTCTATATAAATATATAGGTACAGTTCAGTGTCACTAAGGCATAGATATTCCGCCCATCCTTATAAGTGATATTAACAGAGTGTTCTCTCCGCGCTCCTCAAGGTCTTGAGGCGAAATCTCCCAACGGCCCACATGGTCTAAATGAAACACAGACCACACTGTCCCAACATTTTCTTTCTCTACTAGATATTATCTTCCATGTGTGCTTTATAAATATTAAGTGGTATGTTACCTAGTGTAGGGCAATTCCATGAAGGGTAATTCTAGGGAAGGAGATTTATGCTCATTAGAGCTTTATCTCATAACTTAGGAAAATTCCTACGTCAGGGTGTGAAGTCAAGTTTCTTATTTCCGAGTAGATTTTTCTCGGTATAGTGTTAACCCTTATATGCTGAAGATGATCTCAAGTGAGAGACTTACCATGTTTCCAAAATAAATAGGATATCATTTACAAATATAGTTCTTGTGTTATTATGAAAACCCAGGTGATTATTCTGAGTTAGGGTAATAATTCCCCACACTTCCAAGAGAGTCCAAGCCTTGTTTCGGTATAACCCCTCGTACCAACCCCGACTACCAAGATCAATCTAGTATTAATATTAATCAAACGTGCCCAGGGAGTAATCCAGGAGTTACTCGCCGGGGCTGGTGGCAGCGCATTCCCTTAACCTAAATCCTTATCTTTTCCCCTTAAATACATCCCCTATTTCATTACTCTCCGCAGTGAGACGTGGTCACATTAAAATCACATAGTGAAGTCATAAGACTAAGTTAAATCCTCCCGTCAAGTTGTAATCTTTTATCAAATCATCCCCAAGTAATATCATTCAAGTAACGTTGACCAGTTATAAAACCCCCATACCAGTGACCCCCAATTTCCAGCAACACAGGACTTCCTACCAAAAAAAGGTGATAAAGTGCTTCGTGGCTTCCCCCCCTGGAACCTCAGCCGGAGGCATCGGCGCAGCAGTGCTCCCGCTCGGCCTCTCCCATGCAGGCGGGTCAGGATGTACCTGTACCCGTATTGAACATTGCCGGTGGAATGCGGCGGCTTCGGGGTTTACGCCAACAAACCATTCCAGGCGAATGGAGGAGGCGGCAAGGGAGCAGATAGCCGAGCAGAAGAGGCACAACAGTGCCGTGGAGCTTGTTGCTTAACAGTTTGGTGCACTGGACACTGTCAGTGCGTGGACTTTTGAGAACTACTCAGACACGCTCAAAAGCCTGGTAAAATCTGGGTTTCGGCCCATAATCTCTCTCAAAAGAGGTTATCTGGAACAGAATGCATGCCATGAGGGTAAGTAAGTATACGATCTGATTGAAAACACATAATCTGATATCTACACCACCTAACAACAGCTACATAGACACGAAAAGAAAACAGTGCTACGACATAGTTGAAGTGTGTCCTTCTGGTAGGAGCGTGCGTGCAATGAAGTATTTGCATCCACAGCCTTACTTTCGTAAGCCAGTGCCATCAGATTTGATTGGATGCTTTAAACTTGCAGGGGTGGGCAAACTTTTCAGTGCAAGGGCCACATTCAGAAATTCACAATTTTAAAGGGCCGCATAGTAAAATAAAGTAAAATAATTAATATTTAAAATAGCCAAAAGAAAAGGTTTTTAAAGAAAAGAAAAAAAGCAATACATTTTTTTTAAATTAATATTTTAAAGTAGAAACTTCACATGAAACAAATTTATTTGAAAAACAAAGTAACTCAGTAAGTAACAGAACAATGTCAATGAGAATGATGCATCTGACTGCAGTCATTTACCAGTTTGTTAAAATTAGGTGTCAAGTGGCTTGTGCTGATCCTTAACACTGAACGAAGATTTGAGTCTGTGAGAAGTGATCTGTTCTTTGACTAGTTAACTTTCATTATAGAGAAAGTCTGCTCACAAATGAAAGTTGATGCAAACAACACAAACATCTTTCTTCCAAATTTCTTCAGATTTTGAAACTTTTCTGAGTACAGAGATGCATAAAACTCGACCAGTGGTCTAGTTTCAAACATCCTCTTTAAAGAGTTGTCGGCTTGCAAATCAATCAGTTCCATCTGCAGTTCTTCAGTAGCTGTTTCAATGTCACTGGCAAAAGGTGAGCTGAGCAAATCGAACTGTCCTTCAATTGCCTTGAAATCAGCAAATCTTCTGATAAATTCCTCTTTTAAAGCCATCAACTGGAAACTGTACTTGTCTGATAATGCTTGTGTAACCGCTCGTGTTTTCAACAGAGGAAAATGAACAAAGTTTTGCTCATTCAGCTGCTTGGCAAAAAGTTTAAGTTTCGATTGAAAGACTTTCACTTCCAGGTACAATGGGGAGTTTTCTAATAAGCTCACGCTCAAGCCTGTCTCTCAGGCTGTCACATCTTCTGCTCTGTGAGGCTGAATGATCTATCATTTACCGTAAATTCTCTGTACTTCTTTGGGACATATCAGAATTACCCTTCAATACAACAACTGAAACAGTTCTTAATAAAAAATGTAGTTTATCATTTTATTTGTCTGCACTTGGTGAAAATATTGGCAAAACAATTGAATACTTGAAAACTCAATCTTTAAAAATCGTCTTTTCATAAAAAAACACAAGTTCAAGCAGAATGAGGCTTCAGGAAAAATCTACTTATATGTAAGCATTCACTGAGTACCTATTTTGGGTGTATATGTCTCTCTTACGACGAACATTTAACCAAGAAGTAATTTAAGTGCTTGGCACCTCAACGAACAGTCCTCTATCGAAGACAATACATGGTCTTGTTTACTATTTCCCCCGCCGCGAACTCTAAGCCCCTCCACCTCAATCTTTCCCTCTGAATGAATCAATCAACCCTTCCCTCTGAATACCCTATGTCCTCTGGTTTATCCTATTGTAACGAAGGAGGGTGGGGGCAACCCACCCCTCTCAAACTTCGTCACACTAACGGCTCGGGGCTATGGAGGAGACGGAAAGGACTGCAAGGAGACTTTTACTGCTGTGCACGGCCTTATTACCCCAACTACTACTACCCACAGTACATATAGTGACTGCACGTCTGTCACGTAACTACACGCGCCACTCCGCTCCGCCCCAACACAACACAAATCACAGTCAAAGCACGAAATAAGGAGACGAAAGTCTTCTTTATGTGGGAAACGGTATGTGGGAGCGGATGCCACGAATATTCCAGTAGAGGATAGAGAGAGTGATGAGATAAGCGGGTGATGATAGTTAGGATGACATGTAGCCTGTGGTATTGAGAAGTTAGGAGTATCAGTGATATGAGCTGTGAGGTAAGGAGCGGCGCTGTGGCGATAAGGCGCTGAGCTGTCCATCCCCGTGTCGTGTCAACAGGAAAGTGGGTGATAGCAGATCCTGCCGGCGGGATGGTTTCTGTGGAGATGCTGAACGCCACACTCTGTTTGGTTAAATGTTCGTCGTAAGAGAGACATATACACCCAAAATAGGTACTCAGTGAATGCTACATACAAGTAGATATTTCCTGAAGCCTCATTCTGCTTGAACTTGTGTTTTTATGAAAAGACGATTTTAAAGATTGAGTTTTCAAAATATTCAATTGTTTTGCCAAGATTTTACCAAGTGCAGACAAATAAATGATAAACTACATTTTTATTAAGAACTGTTTCAGTTGTTGTATTGAAGGGTAATTCTGATATGTCCCAAAGAAGTACACGAGAATTACGGTAAATGATAGATCATTCAGCCTCACAGAGCAGAGGATGTGAGATGCGCGAGAGACATCTGGCGGTTTAGCTTCGAAAAATCCCCATTCATGAGCAAATACACCCTTTTTCTTTTTTAGTTTTTGTTTAGTCATTCAGCTTTTTCATTTATGTCCCCAGAATGCAAAATCCAAAAAAAACCCCTTCGTTCCCCTCTCCAAATTTTCCTTTTAAAAGGGCACAAGAGATGCCCTTTCATATTTAAAAAAAGGACAACTCTGCTTTTAGGTCCCACACCCCCTTTAGTACTTTTCCCCCCCCTTTTCTTAACCCCGCGGGAAAATTTTTGTGGTTTCAGCAATCAGTTTAAAAACTGCCCGGGTGGGTTCCCAAGGGAAAAATTTGGAAAATTTCCTGTGTTTCCAAATCCCCCTGCTCTTATTGAAATTCCCCTGCAAAGCACCCCCTGGATCCATAATATGGGGTTTTAGTTTTAAAAAAGACTTCAGAGGCCCCTTTTTTTGATGTATGAAAGCAATGAAAAAACAACGCCAATGTGCATGGAAAAACTTTTTTGATTTTTTTTCATTTATCAACTTCACAAAGGGCCCGAATGTTTACCCGTGAGTGAAGGAGCACCATCATTTTGTAATACTTGCCAGTTTATCCAGGCTTAATCTAGACCTGATTAGACTGTTAATGACACTGTTGTACATATCTTTTCCAGTAACTGTGTCTTTGAGAGACTCCAAAGATAACAATTCCTCTGTAATCTCAAAGTTTTTGTCAATTCCTCTGATGTAAATGAGTAACTGAGCAGTATCCTGAATATCAGTACTCTCATCTAAAGCAATAGAAAACCACTGAAAACTATCACTGGCTGTTAACAGCTGTTCTTTAATATTCACTGCAATTGCATCTATGCGACGAACAATAGTTCTTCGTGACAGAGATATGGCTTCTACTTTTGACTTAACTTCAGGACACACAACACTGACAGCATCAACCATGCAATCTTTAATAAATTCTGCTTTAATAAATTCTCACCAGCCCCCCAGCTGGTGTGCGAGAGGACTTTCAGTAGATCCATGGTCCGGAGACAGTCAGTCTTGAGAGCACGAAGGTGAGGCACCCAAGTCAGTCTATTGTCAAAAATGAGTCCTAAAAACGGGTCTTTTCCCCTACATGGTATTCTCTTCCCGTAAAGATGTAGGTCTGGGTCGGGATGAATCCCACGGGTTCTGCAAAAATGAACCGCTACAGTCTTCGTTGGAGAAAACCGGAAGCCACGATTCGTCGTCCATTCACAAACTTTATCAATAGCAAGTTGAAGTCTTCTCTCTGCAACCGACATCCTGGAAGCAGCAAAAGAGATTGATAAATCATCCACGTATAATGTACTAACAATCCCCTCTGGCAGTACATCAACAATACCATTGATGGCCACAGCGAACAGAGGTACACTCAAGACGCTGCCTTGGGGGATGCCACCTGGAAGCGGGTGTTCAGAAGACAGTATGTTGCCAACTCGAACTCTAAGAACCCGGTTGGCTAGGAAACAATGGAGGAACACAGGCAAACGACCTCTTAGCCCGAACTCATACAGAGATTGCAATATACCGTGTCTCCAAGCCGTGTCGTAAGCCTTTTCAAGGTCGAAAAATATGGTCACATGGTGTTGTCGAGAGGCAAATGCCCCGCATATGGATGACTCTAAGGAAATAAGCGCTTCCGTAGTAGAGTGATGCTTACGGAATCCACACTGAGAACGGGAGAAAAAGTTTCCCCGTTCGAAAAACCATACAAGTCGACTATTTACCATTTTTTCGAATAACTTACACACACATGAAGTTAGGGATATGGGCCGGAAATTCGTCGGTAGTGAGTGGTCCCCTTTCCCAGGCTTAGGGATCGGGATCACAACCCCCCACACCCCAGCTACTTGGGAAGGTTCCTTCAATCCAGAACCTATTATAGATGCTCAACAAGAAATCTAGAGCCTCATCTCTTATATGACAGAGCATCGCATATGGTACATCATCTTGGCCTGGGGAAGTGTCAGCGCAAACCTTCATGGCTTGACATAGCTCACGAGGTGTAAAAAGAACATTGTAAGATTCCCCGCCTCTGGATGAAAAATCTATGCCTCTCTGTTCTTGTCGCAGTCTGTCCCTAGCCTTGGAGACGCAAGGTCGTCTGCGCCACTGACACAAATGAGAAACAAATTCCTCTGCTACAGTCAAGGGATCTGCCACAGGGTCTCCATTAATCGATAGAACTGGAGGGGAGATGGGATAACTTCCCTTCATTTTCCTCACTCTTTGCCAAACCCTTTGGGCACCGGGGTAGATGCACAGATCGTACTTATATAAGCCCTCCAAGAGGAGTGGGAAAAGGGAGAACAAAATTTTCCTTTCCCTGCTAGCTATTAAAATCCCCTCGGGCCCCAAAGTTTTGCCCCATTCCCACTGTTTGGGGCAAAGTTGTTTTCTTAAAGCTTTTCCTTCTACAATGGGGAGTTTTTCTAAACTCACGCTCAACCCTGTTTCCCCCTTCAACTTCTGTCTGTGACCCCTAAATATCTTATTTCCTAAACTCTGTATTCGGGGACTTCAGAATTCCCCTTAAATAAACAACAAAACTTTCTTAATAAAAAATTTTTTATTTTTAGCTCCCGGGGAAAAATTTGGCAAACATTGAATTAAAATCAATTTTAAAAAGTGTTTTTCATAAAAAAACCGAAAAGCCGAAGGGTTCGGAAAAATCTACTTATTGTGCCCAAACCTTTTTGGGGGGTTTGCCCACCCCGAAATTTAACCCCAAATATTTAATGTTGGGACCCAACCATCTCATCAAGCAACACCCCTTTACTATTTTCCCCCCCCCAACCTTAACCCCCCCCCCACCCAACTTTCCCCTAATAAACAATCAACCCTTCCCCAAACCCCATTCCTCACCTTTTTAAAAAATAAACCCCCCCCTCCTAAAACCCTTCCAATAACCCCATAAACAAAATTTCAAAAACCCTTTTCCCTCTTTCACCCCAACCCCCCAACATACTACCCACAACAATATACTCACTCTGTCACAACTACACCCCCCCATGTCCCCCCAACCAACACTACATAAAAAGCCAATGGGACAAATTTTTTATTTGGGAAAGGTTTGTAAAAAAATTTAAAAAAATAAAAGGTGGTTTTAAGGGGTTAAAACTTCCCTGTGGATTGGGTTAAATGTATATGATGGGGGGTAGGGGGCCCTTCAAACCACGCCAAACCCCTTTGTCAACCGGGAAAATTGATAGAGACCTCCGGGGGATTTTCTGTAATGCTAACCCAACTCTGTTTTTTAAATGTTCGTCGAAGAGAGTTTAAAACCCCCAAAAATACTCATGAATGCTTACTAAGTGTATTTCCTAAGCTCCATTTGTTGAATTGGGTGTTTTTTTTAAGAAAAGCGATTTTTAAAGATTGATTTTTCAAAAAAAATTTTTAAGATTTTTAAAAAGTGCGAAAATAAAAGAAAAATACATTTTTTATTAAAACTTTTATTGTTGGAAGGGTAATTCTGATTGTCCCAAAAATACAGGGGAAAGGGAAAATAAGACACGCCTCACAGAGCCCAAGGGAGGGGTGAGAATGCGCGGGGAACCGGGGACCAAACCCCCCTTTCAAGAAATCACCTTTGCCCGGGTTTTTTTGGTTTACCATTAGCTTTTTGCTTTTGCCAAGAAAATAAAAATCCAAACCCATTCCCGCCCCATTTTCTCCATTTCCTTTGAAAAGTCCAAGGTGCCTTTTCATTTGAAAACAGGCTCCTGCTTTGGGTAACCCTCTTTAGTACTTTTCCCCAGCTTCCACGGACATTTGTGGGTCCCAAAACCAAAACTGCCTGGCTTCCAGAAACTTCGGATCCCTTGGCACCCCCGGTTTATTAAATTTCATTGAGCCCCCACGACCCATAAAATTTTTTTTTAAAGAAAATTCAGGGGTTTTTTATTTTGAGGCAATAAAAGACAACGCCGTCAGGGGAAAACTTTTTTGATTTTTCATTCAAAACTTCCCAAAACCCGTGTTTACCTTAGTAAAAGGAAAACCACAGTTTGTAAACTTGCCAATCCAGGAAAAACCCTGACCGAAGCTTTTAAGACATTTGAAACCAAACTGTGTCCTTTGGAAAATCCAAAGAAAAATTCCTCTGTAATCCAAGTTTTTGTAATTCTTGATGTAAAGAAATACAAAAGCAGAACCTATATCAACCTCATCAAAAAATAAAAAACTGAAACTAATGGGAACAGCGTTCAATATTACTGAAGCCTAAGCACGAACAAAGTTTTTTGTACGAATAGGCTTCCCTTTTGATTTGGCAAAACACTCACATCAAATCAATTTTTAAAATTTTTGCTTTAAAAAATTCCTACCACCCCCCCGCTGGTGTGCGAGAGGACTTTCAGTAGACCAGGTCCGGGGGGAACGTCTCTTGAGAGACGAAGGTGAGGCCCCCAAAGTCTTTTTTGTAAAAAAATGAGTCCAAAAAACCGGGTCTCTTCCTACATGGTATTCTTTTCCGAAAAAGATGTGGGTCTGGGGGGGAAAATCCCACGGGTTCTGAAAAAAATAAACCGCTACAGTCTTTCGTTGGAGAAAACCGGAAGCCACGATTCGTCGCCATTAAAAATTTATCAATAGCAAGTTGAAGTCTTCTCTCTGCACCGACATCCTGGAAGCAGCAAAAGAGATTGAAAAATACCCACGTATAATGTACTAACATCCCTCTGGCAGTACATCAACAATACCATTGAGGGCCCACAGCGAACAGAGGTACACCCCAAGACGCTCCCTTTTGGGGGTGCCCCCCTGGAAGGGGGGTGTTCAGAAAAGTATGTTCCAATCGAACTCTAAGAACCCCCTTTTGGCTAGGAACTGGGGAAAACACGGAAAACGACCTTTTAGCCCAAACTCATACAGAGATTGCAATATACCTGTCTCCAAGCGTGTCGTAACCTTTTAAAGGTCAAAAAATATGGTACATGGTTTTTGGTCGAAGGAAAAATGCCCCGCATATGGAGCTCTAAGGAAAAAGCGCTTCCGTAGTAAGGATTTTACGAACCCACAGAACGGGAGAAAAAGTTTCCCCTTCAAAAAAACCATAAAAGTCGACTATTTACCTTTTTTTCGAAAACTTACACACACATGAAGTTAGGGATAGGGGGCCGGAAATTCGTGGGGAGTGATGGTCCTTCCCAGGCTTAGGGATGGGGTCACCACCCCCACACCCCCAGCTACTTGGGAAGGTTCTTCATCCAGAACCCCTATTATAGATCTCAACAAGAAATCTAACCCTCATCTCTTATTGACAGAGCATCGCATATGGTACATCATCTTGGCCTGGGGAAGTGTCAGGAAAACCTTCAGGGCTTACATAGCTCACGAGGTGTAAAAAGAACATTGTAAGATTCCCCCGCCTCTGGATGAAAAATCTAGCCCTCTGTTCTTTTCCGTCTGTCCCCAGCCTTGGGGGCGCAAGGCTGTCGCGCCCCCGACACAAAATGAGAAACAAATTCCTCTGCTACAGTCAAAAGGTCTGCCCCCGGGTCTCCATTAAAACGTAAATGGAGGGGAGGAGGATAAAAATTCCCCTTCATTTTTCCTCACTCTTTGCCAAACCTTTGGCCCGGGGAAGCACAGATCGTACTTATATAAGCCCCCAAGAGGGTTTTCGAGACTCTTTTTATAACCCGTCGGTATCTAGCTCTTAACCTGTGAAAAAATATTTTTTGGGCTACTGAAGTTGGCCGCGAAAAGTTTGCGTCTCAGCACGGCGGGAGTGACTCCTCGCTGCCGTAAGTCCGATCCACCCGGAACAGGTCGGCGAGAGAAAGATCCAATGTGCGGGGGATGCTCCGAGGCTGCAAAATGGATTCGAGAAAACAAAAATAATTACGGCCTCATTATTGTTGGAAAGTCATTTATATATGGTTTTAAAACCCAAACCTTTTTAAAGCCCTCCCAGTCTGCACGAGAGAGGCACCATTTTGGAGACTTGGAAGGGGGGGGGACACGCTTTTTAAAATAAAGGGATAATGGCACTTCCCCCCAAAAAATCGGCCACCTCCCTGAGAACGAGGGCGACCTGTGAACTGCAGAGGTAGGGCAAAAGCAGTCAATGTTCCCGTCTGCGAATGGAAATTGTTGGTTCTCCCGTGTTTAATATATTTAAGTTGTTGCCATCTTAAGTTCGGGGAATCACCCCGACGATTTCTGGTGGAATCTCCCCACAGAAAATGCCGCCCATTTATGTCTCCAAGGGGAAAAAATGGACGGGGAAGCTGGGGTAAGATCCTCAAGATCTTGGAAGGTATGTCGTCATTTGGAGGTGATATATTGGCAGACAGTGTAGTCTTGTCAGAGGGGTACACCTGCACGCCTGCAAAGGGGGTTGCAGCGGGAGACAGTTAGGGGGGTCCCGACGATGGGAAAGGGGCCCCAACCACCACTAAACCCCCACCTGCTGGAGGTGGTGTGGACAGGGATAAAACCGTCGGGCAGAGACACCTTCCCGCCCTATCATTTTTTTTTTGTAAACAGATAATTTTTGGGTCCAAATCGTTGATGAGAAGGACTAGTTCCTCCCCAAATTTTCACGATCCACGAATATTCGTGGAGGTTTTAAGATTTTATTTCGTGCGTGAAGATGAGCAGAACCCTTAAGGCTTGTAGACGCTGCGCCATTGAAAGCCCAGCATCTTTTTCTGTGTTTAGAAGATGGTAAACTACTTTTTTGTACATTCCCCGATTCGGTTGGCGCTTTCTACTCCGGCGGTGAAATGGGGTTCTCATACGAGGACCCGCGGCAGTAGGAGGACCGTATGTCCCACCAAAGATGCAGATTTTTCGACAGAAATTTCCCCTTCTAGGTTTCTGATAGCTCCCGAAGAGGGTCTTGAAGATTGCTTTTTTCAGCATGGCTATCAAAAACTTGTGTTCCATAGTTGTGAGAACCTTCGCCCTCAGCGTGTTGTTGACTGTGTCTTTTTCCGCTTCAGGGGTGGTAACAGGGGGATGATATTAGGGGTCACGTCAGTACTCCCCACCTATCCGTAGGGGTATCGTACGCAAGCCCTCCCCTCCTGCTCAGCAATTTTTATTTTAGCCGGGGCGCCCCCCTGGTCTAAGGACTCATTGGAACGCGAGTTCGTTCTGAGACTCTTTATTAGGATGGCTTTTTTGGGGGCCTCTTGAGGAGGGTCACTATTGTCATTTTTCCCCTGTGCGGCAAACCCCCACACGAGAGGTGGTTGGAGGGCCCTTTTTGAGAGGATCAGCAGCTCCACGACACACGGCAGTACGAAACTTATTCTTTTTGGGAGGATGGGTTAGGTTTAAGAGAAAGTGGGGGGGAAATGCAGGAGGCTGATTAGGCGTCTTAGAAGAAACAGCAGCCCGCGGATGCGTAGGTCCCCCTTCCTCCCCCGCCTGCTTGCTGTGGGAAAGTTTCTTTTTGGGGCTCCCCAAAACTGTAAATTGGGAGTTTGGGCCCAAAAAAGGATGTTTCTTCTAAATTTTAGTCCCACACGCGGGGAAATCGTGGGTGTCAACACGGCGTGGAACAGTAGGGAGTTGACGTCTCGCTGTGGATGGGGACCCAAAACCGAGCATCGACCACAGCGAGGGGGGGATTTTCAAATTTTTTTTTCCGGCCCAAGCTTAGCATCATGCATGCATAGGGGGTCGTAAAGGCTTTTATCTTTTGAATGGGGGACCGATCCGAGGGAATCGGGAGACTTGATCCGAGAAAGTTATAAATCATGTTTTTGCTTCCTCTGACCTTATAGACCTGTTGAACTCTTTTTCCCGGGCACTGTTTAGTATTTCTGCCTCCGAAACTCAAAGAGGTCGTAGTTGTAGACTACGCCTTTTGTGGTAAATTTAATTTTTGGGTGAGGTTTGATGGGGTCAAAAAAAGCGTTTCGGGGATGGGCATGTGGAAGAGCATCCCAGCCTAAATTGGTCCTTGGGTCGGATTAGAACCCCCCCGAACCGTTTTAGGGGGGCCTTCCGGGTCTTCCAATTTCTTTTTCCAAATACCCCGCCCCAAGGAAAAAATTGCCACCCCTCCCTTTAAAAGCCACGTACCCAAATAGGGGGGAGGGGTAGGCGGACAGTGGAGTAATGTATAGTTTTCTCAAAAATTTGGGGAGTAGTCATCAGGGGCCGTCTCCCAACATTTTGGAGCGAATGAGTTCGGGTCTGTAATGTCTCGCTCCAATTTCCTTTGGTGGCTTTCCCCTAAGCAGAGGGAAACATATCTGCCGCAGCAAAATTTATGTACCCTATTTGTTTTCCTTGTCATCATAAATAAGACGGATGCGGCGAAAACACCCTAAGCCTTGAAAATATCATTAACTCTGTATACAAGGCCCGGGACAGTTTGGGCAGAAGCAAGGGTCCAACGTAGAAATGCCCCCAGGGCCCGGCTCGTCTCTCAAACCCTGTCTGCGTCCCTTGATGCGGGGGCCCCGACCGGGGGGCGAGGAGGAAGGGGCGGCTGCCCGCTTCGTGCCACGTCGGGCCCCGGAAAGGGGCCAGAGTGGCAATGTGAGAGGATTCAATGGAGAAGTCGAGGGCAAGGGACGTCAGGGGGAGAGGCAGGCCGGGGGGGGCAGCTTAGGTGTGGTGGGGACTGCCGGATAAAAGCACCCAAAAATTTTTTCACGCAATTTCAGGGGGCCCCGCTAGATTTTTATAACCCGGGGCCCAAACGGAGGACCATTTATTTAAATTTTTTCTTTAGTGAAAAATTTTTTTTGAAAAAATTTTGNTGGTTCTGTTTTGGCCCCGGGGCGGGGTTTACGGGGGAGCTGCAGCCTATTTTAAAACCCAAGAAGGTTTTTGACCAGTGCTCGGGTTTCATCTGGGATCTTCTGCGACTTCGAGGTTCCTGCTGGGACTTTGGTTTGAACTGGTCTGTATTCGGGGACTGCGAGTGCTTGAGTGGGGGCTGTACCAGCTTTTTTTCCTGTGAATACAGGTTTTAGGCGGGGGTGCGTCCTTCCCCATCACTTTTAAACGCTTGTATGGACTGGGTATTGGAAAAGGTTTTGTAGATCAAAGTGTTTGTGGGCATCCGTCGGCAACACCAAGATCACTGATCTTGTTTTTCCCGAGTGCGTAATCTTTGTTTATCGCTGGAGGTCCTGGTGAGGGCTCTCGAGGCGCTGCACGAGGAGGCAAACCCTTTTTGGGGTTGAGGTTCTCCGGTCAAAAAAGGTCCAGGTATTTGGAGACTAACGGATAAGCGTACAGTTCTGTTTTCCCGGTGGCGAGGCATTGAGATTTTGGGAAAGTTTTTACTACTTTGGTAGCGCAGCCCCTAATGACGGCGGGTCCGTCAAGAATTTACGACGGTTGGCATAGCCCACGGGTGTTAGGGACTCGCTAAAACGGGAAAGTATTTGGCGTTGTGGGTCGTGTCCGGAGAAAAAGACCTTTCTTCATTCGTTGTGATCCCTGTCTTACTCTATGGTTTGAGACATGGACCAATAGTGACGAAGAAACAATAAATCCTTTGGTAATAAGTGTCTTCGAAAATCATGGGGTATCGTGGGATGATTACGTGTAAAATCAAACGATTGCACCCGGGGACGGGAAACGGGCCTTTACCTGCATTCCGTCCGCCAACTTCGGCTTATGGGGATGTGGCCCGCACCCCAAACCGTCCTTCCCCTCGGGGTTTTATCTGTAAGAAAAATCCGGCGTGGGGGGAGGGCCCAAGGGGCGCCCCAAGGCTCGTCTGGGCAAAAGTTGATGTTTCTTTGGGTGCTTTGGGATGGGAAAGGAGCCTCATGGGAACTCGCGCGTGGTGACCCCCGGGAGTGGCGTGGGGGGGCAGGGGACGCGCCCCCCGGGGTATGCCCCAATGATTGATTTATTTTAATTCATACCCGGACAATTCATACCATGGAAAATTCTACCCGGGGCTAAATACCCCGGACAATAAATAAACCCCGACAATTCATACCCCCTCAAATTCATACCCCGGGAAAATTTATACCAGACAAATTCCCTACCCCGGTCAATTCTACCAAATTCATAGCATGTCAATTCTCCATGTCAACTCTACCCCGGTAACCAACCTCAACCATTGGCAAAATCATCCATGGGCAACCTCATAATAAACCATGGGAAATCATACCATGTCAACTCATACCATGGCAACTCTAACATGTCAATTCTACCATGGCAACTATACCAGGTCAATTCATACCCTAGGCAAATTTATGTATGTCATGTCTTATCAAGCACATTCAGGGGACGCCGCGGACCATTCATACCCCAAATTTTAAACCACGTTTGTGCTACGGGCCTTTTGCAGGGGAGGACCACGGGTACTTGAGCCCCCCAAAAGATGCTTTGATGTCGCGAGGTGGGGTGCTTTGATCGTGGGGAGCCTAGTGCGGCAGCGGCGGCCTAGGGTGCGGGGAAAAAAGGGGGGCGAGGGGCATGGTAACTCCCCGTCCTGGGAAAGGGGTTCGTGCTGCTTTCGTGCGGCACGAGAACTGGCTTGTCATGGGGAACTCTTTTAATTCCCAGGATTCTACCAAAGTGATTGGTATGAATAAATCATTTTGGTCCCTACATGGTTTTGAGGTGTGTCGCAGTCGATCTAAAACTTGAACTTAGTTGGGAGTCACCCAGCGGAAGCCCTTTGCCCCAGTTCTGCTCCGAATTGATGTAACGGTTCCCCTTTAGAGAAAACCCCCCAGCTTTCAAAGGGCCTGAAATTTTTTTCCTTGTGCACACGCCGGCTAAAATAATTTCAAAAAAATAACATGGACATGCGCCGTAAGTTTTCGATCTGTGCTACACAGTTCTGCACGGAAGAGGAGATTGATTGATTGATTAAAGTTTTAAGGCGCCGCAACTGCGGGGTTATTGACGCCTGCTTACAAAGATGCATGTAAAGTAAACTAAAATACAAATTTAAGATAAATAAAAATATTGAAAATTACGAATACATAAAAGAACAAGAGTACATTAAAAACAATCATAAGTTAATATTAAAACATCATAACTTGTTGAGAAGGCCAGCCTTCTCAATAAATGTATGGACTTCATGTCCCGGAGAGAAACACCTCTCACACAATGCCAGGGAGAGACGGTAAGCACCGTCCGACCCGCGACACCGGGACAAAAATTGCACACGTAGGTCCCCAAGACTGGGACACTCGACCAGCAAGTGCCGCACAGTTAAGGGGACCAAACAATCATCACAATAAGGAGGGTGGCCCCCCTCCATGGGGAAACCCCATGAATATATAGAGTGTGACCAATACGCAATCGTGCCAAGGCAGTCTCCCATCTCCGGGAGAGACCGCAGTAGCTCCAGTCCTCGATACTTTGGCGGATGGTGCGCAGTTTATTTTGCCCTATAGTAATCCAACGTTCTTGCCAACTGTTGTGAACTGATCTATGGATTGCCGAGCGTAGGTCCGTAGCCGGCACTGCAAAATGTGATAGAGCTGGTCTTTAGCTGCGATTTTGCCAAGGCATCAGCTTCCTCATTACCGGCAACACCTACATGTGCCGGTACCCAACAAAAGCTGACCGTCCGGCCTCGCCTCTTGAGCAGATAAAGCCATCCAGGATGGCATTGACCAGCGGATGGGGAGAGTTAAAATTACATAGTGATTGAAGAACACTACAAGAATCACTAAAATTGTAAAAGAAACATCCGGAAGGGTAAAAATAATCATGAGAGCATATAAAATAGCACTTATTTCAGCCGGAAAAAACAGATGAAACACTTGGAAGGCTGACGCCTTTGTTAAACGATGGGAATACGACACCGTATCCAACTCCTTCGTCTGATTTGGAACCATCAGTAAAGACAGGGACCGAACTCTGATGTGTGCAAAAGTGGTCTAAAAACTGGGCACGCTCAGCCTGAGGAGGTAAAGACCCCTTTGAGAGCGGAAGGCTTTGCAAAAGGACACTTCTGGAGCAGCCATGGACCGACTGTCGTAGGCCTATGCGGGCAGATCCGTAAAGCAGGGAAGGATAGCGTCCTCCATAATAGCTGTCAATCGGAAACCAAGGGGCTTTGGTAAGCTTCTTCGCCCATGGTAAAGTTGCGATCCTGAATCACAAGACACAGCACGGCAAGCTATTGTGTCAGGGAGGCGTTGGAGGCGATACCAACATCTTAACAGGAGGGACTGGCGTTGAAGATCTAATGGGAGGACACCAGCATCCACCAATAGACTTGGGATGGGAGATGACCTGAACGCCCCGGTTGCCAGACGGACACCAGCATGATGTACCCGAATCCAGCATCCGCAGTCGAGTGGTGTGGCAGAGGAGTACACTTCACATCCATATTCAAGCTTCGAAAGGATAAGTGAGCGGTGAAGATAGGAGTGTAGCGCGATCAGCCCCCCAGCTGGTGTGCGAGAGGACTTTCAGTAGATCCATGGTCCGGAGACAGTCAGTCTTGAGAGCACGAAGGTGAGGCACCCAAGTCAGTCTATTGTCAAAAATGAGTCCTAAAAACCGGGTCTCTTCCCTACATGGTATTCTCTTCCCTACATGGTATTCTCTTCCCGTAAAGATGTAGGTCTGGGTCGGGATGAATCCCACGGGTTCTGCAAAAATGAACCGCTACAGTCTTCGTTGGAGAAAACCTGAAGCCACGATTCGTCGTCCATTCACAAACTTTATCAATAGCAAGTTGAAGTCTTCTCTCTGCAACCGACATCCTGGAAGCAGCAAAAGAGATTGATAAATCATCCACGTATAATGTACTAACAATCCCCTCTGGCAGTACATCAACAATACCATTGATGGCCACAGCGAACAGAGCTACACTCAAGACGCTACCTTGGGGGATGCCCCTGGAAGCGGGTGTTCAGAAGACAGTATGTTGCCAACTCGAACTCTAAGAACCCGGTTGGCTAGGAAACTCTGGAGGACACAGGCAAACGACCTCTTAGCCCGAACTCATACAGAGATTGCAATATACCGTGTCTCCAAGCCGTGTCGTAAGCCTTTTCAAGGTCGAAAAAGATGGTCACATGGTGTTGTCGAGAGGCGAATGCCCCGCATATGGATGACTCTAAGGAAATAAGCGCTTCCGTAGTAGAGTGATGCTTACGGAATCCACACTGAGAACGGGAGAAAAAGTTTTCCCGTTCCAAAAACCATACCATCGACTATTTACCATTTTTTCGAATAACTTACACACACATGAAGTTAGGGATATGGGCCGGAAATTCGTCGGTAGTGAGTGGTCCTTCCCAGGCTTAGGGATCGGGATCACCACCGCCCACACCCCAGCTACTTGGGAAGGTTCCTTCAATCCAGATCCTATTATAGATGCTCACAGAAATCTAGAGCCTCATCTCTAGATGACAGAGCATCGCATATGGTACATCATCTTGGCCTGGGGAAGTGTCAGCGCAAAACCTTCATGGCTTGACATAGCTCACGAGGTGTAAAAGAACATTGTAAGATTCCCCGCCTCTGGATGAAAAATCTATGCCTCTCTGTTCTTGTCGCAGTCTGTCCCTAGCACTTGGAGACGCAAGGTCTGTCTGCGCCACTGACACAAAATGGGAAACAAATTCCTCTGCTACAGTCAAGGGATCTGCCACAGGGTCTCCATTAATCGATAGAACTGGAGGGGAGGATGGGATAAACTTCCTTCATTTTCCTCACTCTTGCCAAACCTTGGACACCGGTAGATGCACAGATCGACTTATATAAGCCCTCCAAGAGGAGTGACGAGACTCTTTCATAACCCGTTGGTATCTAGCTCTTAACCTGTGAAAAGATATTTTTAGGTCTACTGAAGTTGGCCGCGAAATGTATTGCGTCTCAGCACGGCGGGAGTGACTCCTCGCTGCCGTACAGTCCTGTGAGTCCACCACGGAACAGGTCGGCGAGAGAAAGATCCAGATGTGCGGGGGATGCTCAGCGAGGCTGCAAAATGGATTCGAGACACAAAGTAATCTACGGCCTCATCTATTGTTGGAAAGTCATCTATATGATGTTCAAAAACACAAGCCTTTTGAAAGCCCTCCCAGTCTGCACGAGAGAGGCACCATTTTGGGAGACATCGGGAAGGGGGCGAGGACACTGCTTTAAGTAGTATGGGATAATGGTCACTTCCCCGAAGAGAATCGGCCACCTCCCATGAGAAGTCGAGGGCGACCTGTGGACTGCAGAGTGATAGGTCAATAGCAGTCAATGTTCCCGTCTGCGAATGGAAATGTGTTGGTTCTCCCGTGTTTAATATATTTAAGTTGTTGCCATCTATAAAGTTACGAGAGAATCACCGCGACCGATTTCTGGTGGAATCTCCCACAGAAAATGCCGCCCATTCATGTCTCCAAGGAGAAAAAATGGACGGGGAAGCTGGCGGATAAGATCCTCAAGATCTTGGAGAGGTATGTCGTCATTTGGAGGTAGATATATGAGCAGACAGTGTAGGTCTTGTGCAGATGGAACGACCTGCTACAGCCTGCAAGGGTGATTGCAGCGGGATGACAGTTAAGGGACATCCCGACGATGGTAAAGGCCACAACCACCACTAAAGCCACCACCTGCTGGAGGTGGTGTGTGGACAGGTATAAAACCTGTCGGCAGAGACAACCTTCCCTGCCCTATCATTGTTTCTTGAAACAGATAATTTCTGGGTCCAACAACTCGTTGATGAGAAGGACTAGTTCCTCCCAATTTTGCACGTAATCCACGAATATTCCATTGGAGGTTGAAGGTGTTTATTTCGTGCGTGAAGATGATGCAGAAGCCTTACGGCTTGTAGACGCTGCGCATTTGAAAGCCCAGCATCTTTTTTCTGTGTTGTAGAAGATGGTAAACTACTTTTCTGTACATTCCCAGATGTCGGTTGGCGCTTGCGTACATCCGGCGGTGAAATCGGGGTTCTCATACGAGGACCCGCGGCAGTAGTAGAGACCGTATGTCCCACCAAAGATGCACGATTTACTGACAGAAGATTTACCACTTCTAGTTTACTGATAGCTCCCACGAGGGTCTTGAAGATTGCTATCAGCATGGCTATCACTACTTGTGTGTCCTAAGTTGTGAGACACCTTCGCCATCAGCGTGTTGTGAGCTGTGTCGCTAGCCGCTTCAGGGGTGGTAACAGGGGCAGTGATATTAGGAGTCACGTCAGTACTCCACACACCATCAGCAGGTGTATCTTACGCAAGTCCATCCTCTTCTGCTCAGCAATTGATATGTTAGGCCGGAGGGACGCCCACTGAGTCTAGGACTCTTGGAACTGCGAGTTCGCTTCTGAGACCTTTATTAGGATGGGGTTTCGGAGCCTCTTAGAGGAGGAGTCACTATTGTCATTTTTCCCGTGTGCGGCATGCACTACACGAGAGGTGGTTGGAGGCTCATTATGAGAGGAGTCAGCAGACTCCAACAGAATCACACGGCAGTAGCGAGAACTTATTCTTCATTGGGATGGATGGGTTAGGTTTAAGAGAATGTGTGGTGGAACTGCAGAGGCTGATTAGGCGTCTAGAAGAAGCAGCACCATCGCGGATGCGTAGGTCCTGCTTCCTCCCCCGCCTGCTTGTCTGTGGGAAAGTTCTCTTCTGGCGCTCCCAAGACTGATAAATTGGGAGCTGGCCAATAAAGTGATGTCTTCTTCTAATTTATAAGTCCCACACTGTCGGGAAACTCGGTGGTGTGATCAACACGGCAGTGGAAGCAGTAGGGAGTTGAACGTACAGTCAGCTGTGGCATGGGCACCCAACGCCGAGCATCGACCACAGCGAGGAGGGGATTTACAAATTTTTTACCGTGCCCAAGCTGTAGCACTCATAGCAACTGCATAGGGCGGTCGATAAAGGCTTTTATCCTAGAGACTGGGGACCGATCCTGATGAATCGGGGAGACTTGATCCGTAGGCAGGTGATAATGATCATGTTTTTGCTTCCCTGACCTTATAGACCTGTTGAACTCTTTCCGGGCACATGTTTAGTATTTCTGCCTCCAAAACATCAAAGAGGTCGTAGTTGTAGACTAACGCATTTGCTGGTATTAAACTTTGGATGAGGTTTAATGGTATCAAAAATACTGTCTTCGGTGATGGGCATGTGGAAGAGCATCCGAGCCTGAGTTAGGTCCTTGGCTCGGATTAGAACCCCCCTGCCATACCGTTTCAGGTGGCCTTCCGGGATCATTCCAATTTCTTTCTCCAAATACCGCGCCGCAAGGAAAAAGTTGCCACCACTCTCCTTATAATAAGCCACGTACCAAGAAGGGGTAGGGCTGTGGCGGACAGGTGGAGTAGATGTTGTAGTTTTTCTCAAAAGTTTGGGGATGTAGTCATCAGGCCGTCTCCAACATTTACGGAGCGAATGAGTTCGGCTCTGTAATGTCTCGCTCCAATTTCCATCTTGTGGCTTCCTCAAAGCAGAGGAAGCATCATCTGCCGCAGCAAAATTTATGTAGCAACTTTTGATTGTCCATTGTCATCATAAATAAGACGGATGCGGCGAACCACACCATAAGCCTTGAAAATATCATGTAATGCTCTGTATGATAAGGCCTGGACACGTTGGACAGAAGCAAGGTGTCCAACGTAGAAGTGCCCGAGGGCCAGGCTCGTCTCTCAATCCCTGTCTGCGTCCCTTGATGCGGGGACCGCCAGACCGGGAAGCTGAGGAGGAGGAATGGGCGGTTGCCCGCTTCGTGCCACGTCGGGCCTGGAAAGGCGCCAGAGTGGCAATGTGAGAGGATTCAATGGGAGAAGTCGAGGACAAGCGGACGTCAGGGAGAGAGGCAGGCCGGGGTAAATCTTAGTTCTACTACATAAACAAAATTACTTCACTTCCCCACGCCCCCACCCACCACGGAGCCCAACGAGGGGAAGCTGTCTGTTGGGAAGGACCTCACCCAACAGCTCCAGGGGTAGCAGGAAGTATACGCTTCGGTTAGACAGAAGAGGAGAGTGAGGCGTGTTTCTATTCCCACACGCAAAGGATTGTACGCGAACCTCATGGACTGGATGAATCCCTGTTCGAATCAGTTCAGAAAGTTATGTCCGACGGACCAATCTGAACCAGCCTCAATGAACCAGTCATTTAATCGTCCAGTGTAAGAAATCTTCTGACGGTCTCTTACAGAGAACAGATATCCTGATGGTAAAGGAACGCTTCACTTCTTACTATAATCAGTGAAGCGCCAGGTTGTGTAGAAGGAAATCGTGCCTCTTCAGAATGTCTCCGAGGTGACACCACCCAGTTCAGATGAAATGGCGTCAATAAAGGCCTATTCCTGAGTATGAGAACCAGTCTTCCACAGGAGGGCAGACAAGGCCGCTCATATGACCTGCTGGAGCGTTCCTAGGAAGCATTGCCATCCTTCTCGCTATGTGGTGGGGGGGGTCACACACGATGAGGACACGAGCACGAGCAGCCGGTGCCATCAAACAAAGCCCGGCCACGACGCGCACAACAGCCGTGCCACGACCAAAACGCGCCGGCCACGACGCGACAAGCGCCCGTCCCGACCAAAACAAGCAGCCCGGCACGACGCCACAACGCCCGGTCAGACCAGAAACAAGCAGCCGGTGCCACGACCAGCAAGGAGCAGCCCAGTCATCGACAAGCAGCAGTGGCTGCATTGGAGCCACATCAAGGGCCATCAACAGCAGGTCCGGCGGGGGCATGGTGCAGCCTCCAAACAAGAGAAAAAGGCTGCGTCCTAACACCAGGACCAGGATTTGTCCCGTACCTTGAACTAGGCACATCAAGCATACATCAACTGAAGCAGTCTGATACGAAGAGAAAGCACTAGCAAAGAAAGGTTAAAAAAAATTGGGACGCACTAGTCAGACGAGAAGAAAGAAGGTAAAAGAGAAGAAACAAAAAACAAGAGTTATCGAACAAAATGTTAGGGGTGTTAATGTCGGTTGGGCAGGGGCACTCAAAGGTAGTAAAACATTGGGCGGAGCTTAGAGTATAATGCGGTGCAGCAGGCAGGCAGCGAGTGTTCTCCGGTGTTCTTGAACAAGTATTGGAAAATAAAGGTGCAACAAGGCCAGGAGAGGAGAATAAGTACAACTAAGACAAGTATTTAACGCAAGTCTGAAGACAAGATAGAAGACAGAAGGCAATCAGAGGAGAAGAAGCTTGGACAAAGAGTCTGAAGGGACGTACTAAGCGATTTTTTAAAAATGGAGACGAGACGTAACGAAGTAACGGATCAAGCTGGAAAAGCGAAATTTAGAAAGGAAATAGGAAAATTGGTTCACAAATAGGTGTGAATAAATTGGAATGTCTCAGTAACATGTTTAGTGCTTGAGTCATTAGAAACTTTAAAGAGTGGCTGGATAGTTCAGGGATGGGGATGAAGGGGGAATATAGTATTTTTATTGACAGGACACCACGTGTAGGCCTCGTAGTCCTTGAGCCAGACCAAAAGTAATGCTCCGGCGGGGGGAGTAATTCTCATTATGATTTTCCATTAGACCAATGTCTCAAGTGTCGAAAAGGTGTGATGGACATCTGAGAACGGTAGCTTAGTCCCCGGATGGACGCCATCTTTAAAACCACCCAGCCGAAAATGCCCATTTGGTGGGGTACATTGTTGCAACGTGTATCTGGACTTCTATACTAGCTATCGATGTGGGGTTGACGACTAAATATACGTCCAATGTGTACCGCTAAATAAAAAATAATATGAAGCATTTTGTTATAGATTAATTATTATAAAATCAATTATCAAAAAAAAAATCATATATTTTTAAATATTTTATTATTAGACTTGTACTTTTTTTAGTGAAACAACACTGGATGATTTTCCAAATTATGCATTTTGCTAAAACCGTTTATCTGTCTATAAAAATAACTCAACAAGTACAACATATCATCCACCACGAGTTTACAACAAATATATGTAAAGAGGCATAAAATGACTTAGCCGCCGCTGGCATTATCTATTCTGACGATAACGCAAGTTAGGAATGTCTACGGAGGGGATTTTAACCCCATACGATATCTAATAAGCAGGCGGAAATTGTTACATAGGAAATCTGCATTTTGGTGGCCATCTTGGATTTCAAAAGGGCCCGCCAATTATATTAATTATTCATTACTAGAGTTTGGAAGACGTATGGGGCTGATTTTAACCCCTACGATGTATATTCCTAATAAGCAAGCGGAGGTATCATTGAACATGTCATGTTTTAGTCAAAAAACCCACCGTATGATCTTCCAAATTATACTTTTTTGAAAAAACCCTTTTATCTGTCTATAAAGATTTTCAGGCAATTTGGCCTGCTTTATAAAAAACAACATATGCTATACAATATACAGTGCACACAAAGTTAATCATCAGAGTCGCCATCAGAGTCTTTGGGCACCCTGAGCCCCGATAGCATCATCCTGCACCATGTTGGAGCATCCCTGCAGCTTACACACAACAGTGCAATTCAACCCATTCAGTATGCAGGAGCAATCTGACGGTCGACACGTCCTTCTGCATGTGCATGAATGAGATTCAAGACGACATCTGGAGCTGGTAGACCCGCCATCCATCGGTTTTTGAGCGAACGCCATCATCGATTTCCCCAAAGCCATGTCCTGCTGATGGTGCTGGGACGTCTGGCAGGTTTTCAAGGCTGCGTCCGCCAGATAGCCGCCCTGATAGTTGGCCCTAAGCGTATGCTGCATCAAGGAGTCTTCACAAGGCGGCAATTGTCCAGATTCGATCTGGCCCTTCTTTGCACAGAACATGTGAAAACGGAGTGAATTAGCACCGACGATCTTCGTGTTCCGGCGTACAGCTGACACGTGAAGGCCTGAATGCTATTTGAAGACGTCTGTGTACATTCCACGAAGATCCCAGATCTGTGAATGCTTGAAGATACAGATCATTCGTTGCACAAGCTTCAAAGCCTTTATCTTTCCTTGGCTAGCCAGAGCACTAACAGTGTCACACCCGCTCCATGCATGAAGCCCTGGCAATGCACTGCAAACTCCAGACCCCAATACCGCAGCCAACTTTCCAACGTCAATCATTCTGACTCGAACCTTTGTTCTCGTCTGATAAAGAGCTGACTATCGATGTTCTGCTGAGATGAAGACTGATGATCAGAACGTCGGTGTCATCTGCCACAAAATGATCGTTTGTAGTGGGTAGCGGCGTGTTTTGCGGGGAGAAACATACGCGTGTCTGCTTCCTCGGGGCTACATTCGAGTGTTTGCACCAACTTCCACCTATCGCGGGTCAGTACCAGACTTTTTTCACCACAGGTGACATAGTGTTCGTTGCCTAGTTTTTTCGCGATTTGTTTCATGTTTCCCACGACTCCGCCAGAAACAAAAACCAGTTCTTCCTTTGTCTGGCTGCAGGCAAGAGACGCCGCCAGTTCATGATTTGTGTGCGGGTTGATCTCGCTAAAACCCTGATCCTTCATTTGAACCGGGGTTTTCACACGTCAGCTGCTTGATGGATTCTTCTGTGTAGTGTAAAAGACAACATCGATGCGCTCACTGCCTTGACCAGCGTGAAGCGCTGCAGCAAGGATGCGGTCAGATAGTTCTTCAAACGTGTCGTTCTCGCCATGATCTTTTTGTAGAGAGCCATCGCATCAATTATTGTTGCACTTCGCTTGTCAACGTTATCGGCTGGTTCCACAAGACCTTCCATGTGTTTCGCAAGTGCAACTTTGTTCGTTTTTTCTTTGACCCATCAACGTTGCCAAAGACCATGGTAAGGGCCCCTAGTGGGTGACAAAGGACAAGTTGCATGTCGAGGTTCCTTGTCTTGGCGATGAGTTTTCATGGTGGCAAACAGTTGTCTGTCAGCTCTCAGGACGATCTCCTTGTTTGTGGCCTTCACAACTTTCTGTTTTATCTTACCAAAGGTCTTCAAGTTTAGCTTCTTCACTGTGTCAAAAAGCCTGTTCCCTCTTTAAGACGTTTCTGGAAGCTTTGATACGCCGTTTCCCCCTTTTGCGGGGCGTTAGTAGGTCATTAGAAACGTCCTCCCTCGCAGCCGCTCCGGTAGATAACTGAGAAGACATTACGGATCATCGGCGAATGGATTGGTCCAGTCATTTTCCAGTAATCACAGATAGCTGTGACGCCAAAACTCATCACGTTTGATGCGAGAAGTAGACAAGTCAGGGTGCTTGGCGTGAGATGGGGTCGCTCCCATTCACAAGGATAGTTTCTCGTAGTTGCCTCAGTGCAGCAGCCCGATTTTCTGGGAGTTAGATAGTATCGTGACACAGCCCCTTGTCGAAGACTAAAACCTCGTGTTCCTCCAGCTGTTGGTATCTTTGTTGACTGTTTCTTCTGTTGTCTGATCACACGTTTTGGGAAATGGGGGTCCCTGGTCAAGCTGTACGAGAAGTAGCCTTGATTGAAATGCCCGTACAATCGGGGCATGTTTCGTGGAGTTTGGGGTCATCCCGTCATAGTACACTGGTAGGGTATCTTAGCAAGTTCAACCCTTTTTCTTGCGAAACAACCAAGGGGTACTCTTCTGACACAGCCAAGTTTAAGCATCCAGGGCGCCTTCTCTATCCGCACGAATCAACCCCAGCAGGGTCTCTACCCTATCAAATTTAAATCATCCAGAGCGAGCCAGGTCTCCATGTTGGTTCGCGAAAATGTAGTTTTCGCGAACTGTCAAAGGGTCTGTACACCTGATCATATCAGAAGCAGCAGCGAAATCTCGTGGCAACCCTCCTTATGCTGCGAATTTTTAGGTCAGTGCCGAACCCGGGGGCCCTTGTCAGGATGATTTTCTTTCTATCCACACCTGGAAGCCCTTCCAAATGAGCGCATTAGTCCTCGTAAAATCAAAATTTTGGAGGGCCGCACAGCAACGGTTTATTGCTTGCTTCCAGAACCTGGTTGATGGAACCTTCAGCGATTACTCCTGACTCAACACTACATCCCAAGGCCTTCATCTCCAAACATTTTCCCAATGCTCGACATAGTTACAGATGGTATGGAATTCCCTCATGAGCCGATTTTTTCCATATCGACGACATCTTTCCATGCTATTTCGGTCGCCCTTTGCAAATAGTGCCTGGTCCCAGCACCCCGGTATACGCTCAAACTGAAGTGATGAAAATATGTCAGAGTTCTCTGGATTTTTTGCACTGTTGCCATATCGGTGCAGGCGCGTTATAGTCGGCAGGTAGCCAACACATCTTCCGTCAACCTGAACACGATCTCTAGCTGATGTTGAAACCAGTCCCGAACTATGTTTCGCTTTTTTTCCAGCATGCGGTCATAATCCATACGTGATTTCGGCGCTGCGCAGGGATGTTGCGCCGCAAGAGTGTCAGGGAAAAATCTGCAGCTTGTTGCAGTGGGCCCTCTGTTTTCCCCAAAGCTGTATATTTGAAGTAAATCGCTGGATGACGGGGTAGATCGTTCTTAAACTGCTTTGATCTGCCATGGAGGTTTGGGCGGCAAACACGGGCTCGACTTCGGTGGGCGATGTACCGTTTACGCGATGCGGAGTTCCGCCACCATCAGCGATTTCCTCTAGCCTGTCGAGTTATCGAATCTAATACAGGTCGGGACCGGGAAGGTGCAATGTGCGGAAGTGGTACTGTATCTTTCTCCACACTTCTAAATTTTTCTATGCATAGCGCTGTCTCGATTTCTTCCAGAACTGTTAAAAACATCCCTGCCGGTCGATTCAATATTCTGATGACCTCTGTATTACCGGTGAGCGTTTTCCCTGACCCACGGAAGAGGACATGCTTCGATTCTGATGGTACCCGGTGTAAGCATTTAGATATCTTGAAGCCACGACCATACCGTGTGTCGGCAGGGGCAGAGGCAACCCCACTCCCGCAAATCAGTTCAGAAAAAACCCCGAAGGGAAACTGGTATTTCAGTAATCTGAAGTGAGTTCTGCTGGCGAGGCGCCCCGTTCATTGTAATGAGCATCTTGATCTGGTGTCGCAGTGAAGTAGCTGCAGCACAAAGTTACTTTCATCGTCCGTTCGTTCAAAGCTTTCACTTCGCTTTTAGGTTTACCGCACTCTGCAGCAAACTCTCGCTTTTCGATTATCGGCCATCAAGTATACACGGTGTTTCACATTGAAGAAATGAAACGATCTCCAAAATCTTTGTAATGTGCCCCCCCCTGCAGATTCTTCTTTAAAGGGGTCCACGAAATCAACTGAAAATTTTATCTGAAGACAGGATATCTTGCAACATCAACTTTTTGGAACAATCCTCGGGTTCAAGAAAATCAGTGAATGAAATTGAATAACATCGATATTTCATTTTCTCGATATATCTTCAATGTCATTTTTCTACTAGGTTTTTGGGGCGTGTGTGTTTCTATAGCAGGAGAATGGTATTGCCCCAGCTGCAACATACTCGTTGTGAAAAGCCAAACTCTCTCATCATTGCGACTGCGCACATCTCCCTTTTTGTCTTTTCTGCTCGAAATTTCACAGCCAAGACAATGTTTCACGGGTACGACTGCCTTTATGAATTTTTAAGCAGCTGGCAAAAAATGCATTTATCATGTAGACCGTTGAAGTTGATCTGTCTCTTCCCGGATTATCGCCGTCGCACCCATCGCCATACAACTGAAAACTTCTAGCTGCATTGGTCAAAGTAGCTAGGTGTTTTTGAGTGAAGTCTGATTACAGCCTTGGTTTTATATTGAATATTAGAAAGTCAACTGCGCTTCTTGGACTAGCTTTAGATTGATAAAATTTCTAACTGCGGCTTGCGTCACACAATGTCTTCCAAGAACGTTGCCCGCTGCCTTGCTTTGTTCAGAGATGGCGACTTTTGCTGACAGATGCACGTTCGGACTCAGGTTCAAATCTTCGCCCTTTTGCCTCGACACGCATCTCAGCTGAAAGAACAAAAAAACCTGACTTAGATTATCGATATCCGAAAAACCCCAGCTTACATGACATACTCATCCAAGTCAGTGAACTGTTAGATGGCGCCACAATAAAAACTCTATAAAAGAGTTGTTTATGTGGCGCATCAACATGTTCACTTTAGTTCTTAAGCCACCCCCCCCCCCCTCAAATTTAAACAGGTCAACGCAACAATCTCAGACTGAGATATAGATATAGGGAAAATAATATAGAAAGACTGACTCATCTTCGGCACTGGGTTCTGGGGTTGATTATCGGCGGGAAATTCCAACGACATAGTTTCGGTTGTGAAAGTGCATGCTTTTCATATATTTTTGTGTACACTCGTGTGGATGATATGTTTAGTTTTTGAGTTTTTTATAGACAGATAACGGTGTAGCACAATGCATATTTGGAAATCATACCAGTGTTGTTTCCCCTAAAAAAAGTTACAAGTCAATAATAAAATATTGAAAAATAATTTTTTCGTAATTTATTTTTTATAATAATTAATCATAACAAAAAATGCTCATATTATTTTTATTTAGACGGACACATGGACTATAATTATCGTCAAAACCCAAACATCGATACTAGTATAGAAGTCAGATACACGTCAACAATACCCCACCAAATGGGCATAAATTGGGGTGTTTCAAAGATGCGTCATCCGGACAAACTACCTTCTGATGTCCCAACATGCATTTTATACCGAAATTGCCTAATGGAAAATCATAATGAGAATTATCCCCCCGGAGATTCACTCAAAATATGGCCGGTTGCTCAAGGACTATCGCGTTCTTGTACTCTATTTTCTAGTTTTATGTCTAACACATACTTTTGGTCAATTTTCTAAGACACTGGAATTTACATTGATGCATAGTTTAATGCAGGTATTGTTGTCAAAGACTACTGTATACGGAAATTGCTAATCATTTTGGCTATTTCCATGGGGCCAGTTTGCATCTGCCATTTTCGAACATCACCCCATTCCCTCCTGTGGTTAATAGTATAAATAATAAAACCTTAATCTTGAAATGTTTGTTCTAATAATATTATCAAAAAAACTGTAAAATACACTAAGAAATGCCATTTGAGACTGAAATTATGGCATTCAATTAAACTCACTTAAACTCTCGCCATTTAATATTTTGCGAGAAAACATTTTACATGAAACATATCAATAGAAGCGGAATTATATTAGCTTTCCATTGATATATTTAGTTTTCTGAAAAATGAATTAGAACCATACATAAATTACCATTAACTAAATATATTACCTCATCAATTGGTAAAATTACCCGATTGATGATGTTATTTATTTAGTTAACGCTAAGTTATACATAGTTCTAATTCATTTATCAGAAAACGAAATATATCAATTGAAAGCTAATACAATTCCGCCTCTATTGATATGTTGCATGTAAAAAGTCTTCACGAAAAATATTAAATGGGGATGCGTTTAAGTGAATATAAGTTCATGCATATTTCTTCAGTCTCATAATGGAATTTCTTTAGTGTATTTTAGTTTTATATTTGATAATATTATAGAACAATAATTTACGAAGGTAAGTGTATCTTTTATACTGATAAGCCATAGTCTACTGTATTCATGGAATACTTTTTTACTTGCCGACCCGATTGATGGTTATGTTTTTAGTTAACGCTAATTTATGCATGGTGGTAATTCATTGATCAGAAAACGAAATATATCAATGGAAAGCTAATGTAAATCCGCTTCTATTGATATGTTTCATCTAAAATGTTTTCTTGCAAAATATTAAATGGCGAAGAGTTTAAGTGAATATTAAGTTCATGCATATTTCTTCACTCTCTCATAATGGCATTTCTTTAGTGTATTTTACTGTTTTTTATTTGATACTATTATAGAACAAACATTTACGAGGATAACAGTATATCTTTTATACTGATAAACCACAGGAAGGGAAATGGGGGTGATGTTCGAAAATGGCAGGAATCGCAAAACTGGCCTCCACTGGTCATGGGCGAGTTGGAGCGGGGC
>JACEEZ010008012.1:52500-55000 GCA_016584305.1 Chionoecetes opilio
GGTGACCGTTACCTTCTGTAAAAACAAGGTAAAGAACAGAAGGTAACGTCACCTGCCCTTTTGCCGCGCTGGGGAAGTGACGCAATAAGAATTAAGATGCGAGGAGGGTGAGAGTGAAAGAGAAGATGGAGGAGGAGGAGGAGGAGGGAGGAGAAGGAGGAGGAGAGGAGGGAGGAGGAGGAGGGAGGAGGGGAGGAGGAGAGGATAGGTAGGGAAGGGGTTAGGAGGAGGAGAAGGTAAGGGAGGGAGGAGGGTATGAACTAAAGAACTAAGAAAATAAGGCATGGGCCCTTGCATGTCAGGTGGGAATTAACTTTGCTTGTCTCCCCGCTAACGGCAACAGGCGCACAAGCAAAGGGTCCTCGTGCCCTCGTCCCCAGCTTGTGGTGCTAGCTAGAATTTTTTTTTTTTTCTCTCTCTCTCTCTCTCTCTCTCTCTCCTCCTCTCTCTCTCTCTCTCTCTCGTCTCTCCTCTCTCTTCTCTCTCTCTCTGCTCTCGAGTACACAATACTGATCAACGTAAAGAATATGGGTGGTGGCCTTACGGGATGAGAGAGAGAGGAGGAGAAGAGAGAGAGAGAGAGAGAGAGAGAGAGAGAGAGGAGAGAGAGAGAGAGGAGAAGGAGAGAGGAGAGAGAGAGAGAGAGAGAAGAGAGATATGGTGGGATGTGTCAGGTTGTCGGGTCGGGGCGGTGGGGCCTGAGTGAAGCATAAACTATTTGAACAGTGGCGCCGGTTTGTCGCGATACCCATTGTGTCAGCGCACAAGGACTGATTTTTGCCTCGACATGGCCCCGGGAGGTGCGTTACCTTCTGTCTCCTTTATCTTGACTTCTATCTCCTGTTATCTTGCATGTACATTATGTGTCCTGTGTTATGCTTTTGAAGTATATTAAGCAAAGTATATTTAAGCTACATGCAACATAGCAAAAAAAAAAAAGGGGGGGTAGACGATGAGTAAAAATAAAATCTCTGAATTTGAATGTGGTAGGATATAGTAGGGATTGTATTGAAAGTAAAAGACAAGATATGGATAATGGGTGTTACTCTTGCCAGGTAGCTTAGCAACACCGCGTTCTGATTGTCCACATATACACTTCTACCACACAAGTCCTATATTGTCTATATTCTTATTTTAATATGGAAATTCCCATTCCCTAATCTTTTGAAGCATATACGTTGGTATTGGAAGTGAAACCCAGTCAGAAGAACGATAGTGGATGGGACAATAGTTCCATAAGAAAGTGTTTTGGTATAATAGGTCGTACTAGGCTTGGCGAGTACTGACAGGTTTACAACCTGTGCAGATAAATATATTGATAATATTTCTAAAAGAACGATTCACATCCATCTTTTCCATTATAATCTCTTAGTTCTTATAACTTCAAAATAAACTACTATTGCATGGGTAATTGTGATTTTTCAATAGTAATAAGTGGTAACCAAAACTAAAGAGGTCCTGAGCGGTTGTCATGCTGGTAAAACATAATGGGCCAACAAGCCAGGATGGTATTTTAACGCCTCACTGCCTCAATTCCTAACTGTCCCCATACATCCATAACACCATTTTATCAATCACTTTCCACCCATAAAAGAAGTACGTAAGCGTGAGTGTACCACGTTTATACAAGGGAAGTAAGGTCATTTGTTCCCTCAATCGGAGGGTTTTTGTCCCCCCAACCCCACAGCCAGTGTGTGTTTGGAGGCGGAGATTAGTAACGTCAGTACACACCATCTAATGCCAGTGGTTCTTCACCTGGGTCGACCGAACCCCAGGGGTTCGGTGAGCCAGTGCTTAGGGGGTCGGTGAGCCAGTCTTAGGGGTTCGGTGAGCCAGTCCCTTAGGGGTTCGGTGAGCCAGTCCTTAGGGGTTCGGCAGAGGCCCTCTGAACCATTGCAATTTTGCTAATATTGTAATGCCGGATTATTCCATCAGAAGTAAATTATACGCAAGATTAGCATAAAATCAAGCAGTGTCGGTGAAGGAACAGCTGTGTTGCATGTGGTATGTGTCATAGGTGGGCACGCAAACGAAAATCCACTTCCGCCAAACCCTAATCTATACTTTCCGCAACCGCAAGAGTCCGTAAATTTCTAAAAGTTTGCACTTCCGGAACTCGAGTCCGCACAGCCGCAAGCCAATTACGTAATATTTTCCCCTCCACAAAATGCAAAATAAAGGTAAGCTCTTGCGTAGTTGTAAATTTATTAATTTCTACTACATCCACTTTTGTCAATTGAAATATATATTAGTATTTTTTTTCATACTTACCCCTACAGCGCCCCACATATGAATAAGCTTCACATTTCACCTTCCCCGTCATTGTGACTCAATTGATCAACAACTAAAGGGGAGAGATGGGGGCGGGTAATAATTAGTATACGTACACTACACTCCAAATTAATGTTTCATTGGGTACAATTATCAGGCCCTTAACCTCAGACTCCTCTGGCGACAATTCCATCTTGAGCTGGTTCATGTTTTCCTTCATGAAGACCAA
>JACEEZ010008012.1:60000-124030 GCA_016584305.1 Chionoecetes opilio
ACGCACACACACACAACACACACACACACACACACACACCACACACACACACACACACACACACAACACCACACACACACGACACACAACACAAACGGACACGACACCACACACCACCACACAGAGCACCACCACGCATGCATGCGTGCACACGACACAACACACACACAAACGGTAAAATCCATGAGTTCTTACGGAGGTAGTGGAATGCGGAAATACGTTACCCGCAGAGTTTTTCCCGTAATCTAATTACCCTGAAACGTTGTTTTTAAGCCCATACCCCCTTCAAGAATTATTAAATTGACATGGGACCAAGCCGCTTACCTTACCATCTACGATTTATTTGCGATTTTTTTTAGCCTACTCTCATCAAAAATTGAAATTTATAGTTTCGGCTATCCAAACAGACGGGCACACCGGCACACACACACACACACACACCCACACACACACACACACCACACACACAGACATCACGGTTACCCTATAGTGATTAGACAAGTCCTTGTCGGCCCTTTCGGGACCCTGTAGTGATTGTTTGCAGTAGTCGTATAGACAACAATGTTAGTGCAAACTCCAATCGTGTTTTGTTGCTGTCGTTGGTCAAATTTGGGTCCCCCCCCCCCCCCCCCCCCCCCAAAAGTGCCGTCGGGGTAGGACCACCTACCACCACCGTAGCCCTGTCTCAATCCCAGCCCCCACGCCTGCCTCGAACCCCAGCACCCACGCCTGCATCACCCCATTCCCAACGCCTGCCGCCCCTCACCCCAGCCCACGGCCTGCATCACCCCAGCCAACGCCTGCCTCCCCCAGCCCGACGCCTGCCCTCCCCAATCCCCACGCCTGTCTCACCCTAATCCCCACGCCTGCCCTCACCCCATCCCCACGGCATGCCTCACCAAGCCTCACGCCTGGCCTCATCCCCCATCGCCCAACGCCTGCCTCACCCCAATCCCCACGGCCTGCCTCACTTCTAGCCCCACGCCTGTCTCAAGCCACATACACATAATACACTACACACACCGCACACACATACACGCACGCACGTCGCGCACACACACACACACCACTCACCACAAACGGTAAGTAACATGATTTCCTACGGATTTAGTGAAGTACGGCAAAGCGTTAGGCGCAGAGTTTATTTTCCTGTATCTAATACTCCAAGTGTTTTTAGCCCAAACCCCTTTCCAAAAAAAAATATTCACTAGGACATGGGACAAGTCTTTTTGCCACTTACGATTTATTTGCGATTTTTTTAGCCTCTCTCATCAATTGAAATTTACAGTTTCGGCTACCCAAAACAGACAGACAGGACAGCAGACACACGTCTACTCCTATGTATATTAGATCTATAATTGGTGATATTGTTCAGAGGGACGTTGTCGAGGACAATATTTCCTGAGGCAGTTGTCCTGATGTTGCAGTCCTCATGGGGCGATTGTTATCTGGGCCAGTGCCCTGATAACCCACCCTACTAATCGGAGCCACCAATGACACACTGCAAGGCAGGATTATCGTTAGTAATTCATTTTTTTTTAAGTTTCCATTACATAACTTACACCGATGCTTGTCAGTGTTTGGCATGCAGTGGAATAAAGGTTAATGGGCGTTTGCCTCCATAATCGCCATGTTGATTAAGAAGGGAAAGACGCTATTGGGGCACTCTGACTTTTGTATATAAGTGAGGACATAATGTTGGCAGTGTAATCGGGTGCCCAAAGCCATTGCTCCTTAGAGGCCATGTTAATGGCAAGACTTTGCTACCTTGTCAAAAATCTGCGTATACATCGCCTGTACGTGGCCGTCATCCTTGGTAGGCCAGTCAGTATATAATTCAGAATATATTCTTTTTGTCAAGCCATGAAAGGGGAAAGTTATTTAATCCGTTCCGTATATACAGGTATGGTTACATGAAAAAAAATCTACCATTAATCATTTGGGGGATCAATCCAGATGAAAAATTGTGTTTAGGTTCTTCTTTCCTTCCGTAAGTAAAACCACATTGTGGTTTATTATCTAATATAGTCCATCCTCACTTCTGCGGTGACTGCCCTTGTCCCCCCTGTCGGTCTCTTACTTGTTGGTGGAGTCCACAGTGCCCACATTTAGGACATAAAATCCAGCCTGCCACCACCGACGGCTAGGCGACCGACATCACGAACCCCTCCAGAGTGGACCTGATGGGGAAACCTCAAAAAGAAAATAATGTCTACATGCGCGTAAGCTACAACCAAAAAAAAAAAATTTAAAAAACTAAAATAATATATAAAAGGTGCTTCCCTGAACCCTAAAGGTGCTTTCCCCCTGGACACCCTAACTGCGGTTTGAAAAAATAGAATCTGTACTCGTCCAATGGACCTGTTTTACTTCAAACCTAAAAACAAGTATTATTAAGCTTTGAAGCAATAAAGCCTAACATATCACTATACTAGTTTTGCTTTAAATACATCAATTAATAAAGTATATACAGTCTTGTTTAGGCCAAATATCACGTGACCTCGGAACGCGCTGTCCAATGGTTGTGACGTATGAAACTAACAGTCTCATACTCCTTGCCCAGCTGATCGGGCTCTTGATGGCGAGCAGCAGCCCGTCACTATCCTTTCAACATGGCGCAGACAATGAGAACATACTATGTTTTTTTTTGTGCCATGTGCAATTACACTACTATTAAAACACGAGACAATGTTTCAATATCTGTGCCCAAGACTGAGAAAAAAAATTCAACATTGGCAATGTTTTAACTCGGCGTGACTTTTCATCCAAGTGTCCGTGTTTTTATTTTCAACTTAATTAGACTTCTAGCCTTCTTTCAATACGATGTTACTGAGGTGACTGATTCCTCAGGACGGCTTCTCGCAAGCCACCCTACAAAAGCAGCCGCATATTTCTAAGGCCCCTGTACTACTGTGCAGTCTTGACACTTGACATAAGAGTATTTCCGTACACCGCAAAAGCTTGCGAGAGACAATTGATTGATTGATTGATTGAATTTATTGCCAAAATGTTACAAGTTAACATAATTTATACCATAGACCACTGTATACCTGGACTGCGCACGGAATATCGGCCTGCTGCACATGGGCCTGAACTTGCCCTGAAGTCGGAGGGCCGCTCGAATTCATATATATATATACGCATCATATAGACTGGATTATCAGTATATATGATATACTTTAATCTTCGTAAATGCTTGTTCTATAATATTATCAAATAAAAAACAGTAAAACACGCTAAAGAAATGCCATTACGAGACTGAAGAAATATGAAATTCACTTCAACTCTTCGCCATTTAAAACTTTGCGAGTCAACTTTTATCATGAAGGGTATCAATAGAAGCGCAATTTTATTAGCTTTCCATTGCTATATTTCGTTATCTGATAAAATTAATTAGAACCATGCATAAATTAGCGTTAAATAAATAAATCAAATCATCAATCGGGTAATTTTCCCGATTGATGAGGTTATTTATTTAGTTAACGCTAATTTATACATGGTGCTAATTCATTTATCAGAAAACGAAATATATAAATAAATAAATTACATCATCAATCGGGAAAATTACTCGATTGATGATTTTATTTATTTATTTAACGCAAATTTATGCATGGTTCTAATTAATTTATCAGATAACGAAATATAGCAATGGAAAGCTAATAAAATTGCGCTTCTATTGATACCTTCATGATAAAGTTGACTCGCAAGTTTTAAATGGCGAAGAGTTAAGTGAATATTAAGTTCATGCATATTTCTTCATAGTCTCGTAAGGCATTTCTTTAGCGTATTTTACTGTTTTTTTATTTGATATTATAAAACATTACAAGATCTATATATATTACTGAAAACCAGTCATAGGATAGTCCATAGACCATATATCTCTTTGTGAAGAAAATGTGCAGTCATANAATTTTTTGGGAAAATTTTAAAGTTAGTTATTATTTAAGAAAAAAATTTGGGAAAAAGGCCCCCAAAAGCCCCCCCCAAAAAAAAAAAAAAAAAAAAATAAAAAGGCCCCCCCCCCCCCCTCCCCCCCCCCCCCCCCGGGAAAAAGAGGGGAAAAAAAACCCCCGGTTTTTCCCTTTTTTGGAGAAAATTAAAATTAAAAATTTGAATAAAATTTTCGAACCGAAAACCCACAAAAGCCACCAAAAAACAGACACCCCCACAAAAACACACACAACAACACAAAACACAGGGCTACCCCTATAGTGTATTAGACAAGTGCTTGGGGGGCCCTTCGGACCCATGTATTGATTTTTTGTTAGTGATTAAAAACAATGTTAGTGAAAAATTCCAATCTGTTGTTGCTGCGTTGGTCAATGGTCAAATTTTGCCTCGGTGACCACCTACCACCACCGAGCCGTTCTCATCCCAGCCCCACGCCTGCCTCACCCCAGCCCACGCCTGCATCACCCACATCCCACGCTGCTCCCCCAGCCCCACGCCTGCATCACCCCGCCCACGCCTGCCTCACCCCACCCGCCCCTCACCCTCCGCCTGCTCACCCTATCCCCCGCCTCCCCACCCCACCCTGCCATCACCCCCACGCCCCACGCCTGCCTCACCCCATCCCACATCCTCCCCCAGCCTCACGCCTGCCTCAACCATCCCCACGCCTGCCCACCCTCCACCCCCGCCTGTCCTCAGCCCTAGCAAAACATACACACACACAGCACACACTACACGCACGCACTCGCGCACAACACACACACACTCACACAAAGGTAAGTACATGAGTCTACGGATTTAGTGAATACGGCAAAGCGTTACCGCAGAGTTATTTCCTGTAATCTAATACTCCCAAGTGTTTTTAGCCCAAAACCCCCTTTCAAAAAAAAATATTCAATCGACATGGGGACAAGTCTTTTGCCACTTACGATTTATTTGCGATTTTTTTTAGCCTACTCTCATCAAATTGAATTTACAGTTTCGGCTACCCAAAACAGACAGACAGACAGACAGCACACACGGCTACTCCTATAGTATATTAGATATGATAATTGGTGATATTGTTCATAGGGAAGTTGTCGAGGACAATATTATCCTGAGGGCAGTTGTCCTATGTTGGCAGTCCTCATGGGGCGATTGTTATCTGGGGCCAGTTGCCCTGATACCCACGCCTACTAATCGGAGCCACCATAGACACACTGCAAGGGCGGGATTATCGTTAGTAATTATCATTAGTTTTCCATTACATAACTTACACCGAGGCTTGTCAGTGTTGGCATTGCAGTAGGAATAAAGTTAATGGGTAGTTTGTGCCTCCATAATCGCCAGTTGATTAAGAAGGGAAAGACGCTATTGGGGCACTCATGACTTTTTATATAAGTGATGGACATAATGTTGGCAGTGTATCGGTGGCCAAGCCATTGCTCCTTAGAGGCATTTTAATGGCAAGACTTTGCTGAACCTTGTCAAAAATCTGCGTATACATCCGCCTGTACAGTGCCGTCATCCTTGGAAAGGCCAGTCAGTATATAATTCAGAATATATTATTTTTGTCAAGCCATGCAAGGGGAAAGTTTATTTATCCGTTCAGTTTATAGGTATGGTTACAGAAAAAATCTTAACCATTAATCTTTTTGGATCAATCAGGATGAAAAATTGTGTTTTAGGTTCTTCTTTCCTTTCCGTAAGTGAAAACACATTTGGGTTATTATCTAATATAGTCCATCCTCCCTTCTGCGGTAAACTGCCCTTGTCCCCCTGTCGGTCTCTTACTTGTTGGTGGAGTCCCACAGGGCCACATTAGGGACTAAAATCCAGCCTGCGCACCGACGGGCTAGGGCGACCGACATCACGACCCTCCAGAGGATGGAACCTGATGGAAACCTCAAAAAAAAAAAATGTCTACATGCGCGATAAGCTACAGCCAAAAAAATAAAAAAAAAATAATATAATAAAAGGTGCTCCCTGAACCCTAAAGGTGCTTTCCCCGTACACCCTAACTGCGGTTGAAAAAATAGAAACTGTACTCGTCCAATGGACCTTTTTACTCAAACCTAAAACTCGGAGTATTATTAAGCTTTGGAAGCAATAAAGGTTTCATATCACTATACTATTTTTTCTTTAAAATACATCATGGATAAAATATATGCGTCTTTTAGGCCAAAATAAACACGTGACCTCGGAAAAGCGCTGTCAATGGTTGTGACGTAGAAACCAAAAGTCTCATACTCCTTGCCCAGCTGATCGGCTCTTGATGGCAGCAGCAGCCCGTCCCTATCCTTTCAACCCTGTCGCAGACAATGAGAACATACTATGTTTTTTTTTTGTGCCAATGTGCAATTACACTACTATTAAAACACGAGACAAAATGTTCATATCTTTTGCCCAAAGACTAGAAAAAAATTAACATTGGCAGATTTTACTCGGCGTGACTTTTCCTGCAATGTCGTGTTTTTATTTTCAAAATTAAAATTAGACAGTCTAGCCTTCTTTCAATACGATGTTACTGAGGTGACTGATTCCTCAGGACGGCTTCTCGCAAGCCACCCTACAAAAGCAGCCGCATATTTCTAAGGCCCCTTTTACTACTGTGAAACTGTGCAGTCTTGACCTTGACATCGAGTATTTCCGTACACCGCCAAAAGCTTGCGAGAGACAAATTGATTGATTATTGATTGAGTTATTCCCAAAAATGTTACAAGTTAACATCATTTATACCATAGACCACTGTATACCTGGACTGCGCACGGAATATCGGCCGCTGCACATGGGCCTGAACTTGCCCTGAAGTCGGAGGGCCCCTCGGATTCATATATATATATACGCATCATATAGACTGGTTTATCAGTATAATATGATATACTGTCATCTTCGTAAATGTTTGTTCTATAATATTATCAAATAAAAAACAGTAAAACACGCTAAAGAAATCCCATTACGAGACTGAAGAAATATGCATGAACTTAATTAATATTCACTTCAACTCTTCGCCAAATTTTAAACTTTGCGAGTAAAACTTTATCATGAAGGGTATCATAGAACCGTAATTTTATTAGCTTTCCATTGCTAATTTCGTTATCTGATAAATTAATTAGAACCATGCAAAATTAGGCTAAAAAAATAAATAAATCATCAAGCGGGTAAATTTTCCCGCTTGATGAGGTTATTTTTTAGTTAACCCGCTAATTTATACATGGTGCTAATTCATTTATCAAAAAAACGAAAATATATAAGTAAATAAATTTACATCATCAATCGGGAAAATTACTCGATTGATGATTTTATTTATTTATTTAACGCTAATTTATGCATGGTTCTAATTAATTTATCAGATAACGAAATATAGCAATGGAAAGCTAATAAAATTTGCGCTTCTATTGATACCCTTCCATGATAAAAGTTGACTCGCAAAGTTTTAAAAGGCGAAGAGTTAAGTGAATTAATTTTATGCATATTTCTTCATAGCTCGTAAAGGCATTTCTTTAGCGTATTTTAATGTTTTTTATTTGATAATATTATAGAACAAACATTTACGAAGATTACAGATATATATCATTATACTGATAAACCAGTCTATATGATAGTCCATAGACCACTATATCTCTTTGTTGGGCGCCCCGCAGGCCCCTATGCAGCCCCGCAATTCAAACATTGTCGCGTGTGCAGTCAGGTATACAGTGGTCTATGTTCATACATATTTACAAAAATCAGTTAGTGGCATTAGTCCGCTGAGCACTGCTCCCTAGCGGACAGAACAATACTTATAAAAGCTATGAAAATATATCGAAGCGGCAATATATTAACAAATTATATCCTAAATATTCCTTAGTTTTGATATATACCTAAGCAATAAATTTTCCCTAGACACTAGCCATAAAAAATCACAAAAAACAAAATACTATTATTTAGAAATATATTTACATATATTACTCCATGCTATTTTGATTTTGAAAATTATTATATAAATATCTTTTAAGCTTAACTTTGAATGTACTGACATTAGTAATTGCCTTCAAATCATTATGTATTGCATTCCAAAATTGTGGGCCCAACATATCATATCGTAATAATTTTCTTGCTCTTATTTGAAGATGGGCATCCACTTGACGTTTTTATGACATTTACGGTGCTTGCTTTAAAGTTTTTACATCCTCGCCCTGGCCACTTCTTTATGTTACGGTGGGCGCCATTCCGTCACGTTTTACGAACCCTCCACCCACTTCATCACACATTTCCTCGTAAACACCCCAATCCTTGATATTTCTTTCCCCTAGCCTCTCTGCCTTTGTAGAGTCACAATAACTTTAATTTGCTCCTTTGTTAGTCTTTCTTGCCACCCATTAGAAATATGATAATTTTACCAACGCGCGTCTGTTCAAATTCTCGCAGGGAGTGAGGCGATCCTTTTCCCAAAAAGCTTCGTCTATAATTTACAAGTGGCGTCTTAAAATTCCTCAACGGTCTTGATGGACTGCCCGTACCTTAAACCAAGCTGCCTAATTATGTAGGATATCTCTCTCGGAATCACTAGGGTGCTATAAGGTACATTTTCAGAATTCCCTTATGGGGGCGTGTCTGTTATGATGCGGGGGAACAATATTTTGGCGCGTAGTGTACTTTGATCCTATCAGAAAACTTTAAAAAAAAACCAACATATACGGCCGCGCCCGGTAANCAGACATGTTTGATTTATTGAATTCTATATGTTCCTAGAGTTTCTAGGAATAATTAACTAAGCAATTATGTATGTTATCTTTGATATAAGTCAGCATATTCATTGCTAAAATTTATTATTGACAAAAGTGTTAGCGGTAGTAGGCAAAAAGGCGGGTTTTACCAGTTTATATTTGTATCAGGTTTACAGGTACGTTTTACCAGCTTAGGATGATTCCCAATGATTCAGAATGACCACAGTTGCTAAGGTTAGGTCGTATCATATTAGGCCTAAATTCGGTTCCACGTGAAAACATAATTGTTTATAGTGTTTAACATTTTGAAATGCATGACCAACACTTTGCAATCTTAGAGGTATACTAATATGAATATAAATATTATTATTGGAAGATTTTATATTTGCTGATTAATAAAGCTTGAAATGTACACATTAATCATCGTAATTACTAACTATTAAATGATTAATTAATGTATATTTTTATTGCCCTCAATTTGCTATTTAAGTCGTATAATATAATATATTAAGTCGTATAATAGTGATGAATGCATATAAATCTTGTTATTGGATACCATATAAAATTTGAATATAAAACGCCAATTAGTTCCATTACTATTAATTTCTTCCCCCATAGTTGTGCCTTACTATTAATTGTAAGTGCTTGTGGGGCTTCGGACCCCTGTATTGATGGTTGTACAGTTTGCGTGGATAATCAGTGCGCGCCTCCGAAAACGGAATGTTTACACGTATGACGCACCATGTGTATAACAAAATAATGTAGAATATCAACACTTACAATTGAAGTTAGTATTTCGTTGCGTAGCCCTTCCTCTTGATGACCCTTTGAAGGCGACGTGGTACACTGTCAGCAAGATTTTGAAGGAACTCAAGCTTAAATTCTTCCCAACACTTTCGGAGCTCCATTTCAAGCTTGGGGAGTGTAGAGGTGTCACGTGAGCGGAGTTTGCCTTTAATGATGGCCCAAAGATTTTCTATGGGTGATATATCGGGAGAATTACCTGGCCAGTCATCTATTCTCCCAATCTTGTAGTCATCAAGCCACTGTATCACATCTAGAGCTGTGTGGCAGGATGCTCCATCCTGTTGGAAAATCTGTGCCTGTGTCTTTTCAAAGCAGGCCTCCAGGTGGTCATTTAAAAGATCAAAATACACCACTTTGTTAACAGTTGTGTTCTTTGGGAAAATAACTAAGTTCCCAATACCATGAAAAGTAAAGCAACCCCACACCATTAAACTGGGAGGGTGTTTTGTGGTCTTTCGTGTGTAGCAAGGCTCGGTGGGGTCTGAGCCGGAGCGACGGTACACTTTTGCTGGTCCTCCTCCACTCACACAAAATGTGTTTTCGTCACTCCACAGCACAGCCCGCCACTTGTCGAGAGGCCAATCTCTGTATTTCTTTGCAAAGTGAAGCCTTTTCTTCCTTTGGCGGTCATTTATCAGTGGCTTATTCCGCGCCCGGTAACACCTGTAGCCAAGGTCACGTTTCAAAGTTTCCTGTACAGTACGAAGCGACACATTACCAAGAAGAGTATGATTTTCCTCCTTCAGTTCTCTGGCTGTAAGGCTAGGATTGGCATCAAGCTGTCGCCTTAACACGCTCCTGGTTCTGTTACAAGTTTTTTTTGTTTCCCAGGTTGTTTTTTTGGGAGCGGGAGATTCACCTCTCCGCCAGCCTTAAATCCGCGGATCAAATTTTGCACTGTTCTAAGCTTTAGTCCTTTAAGCTTGCAAATTTCCTTATTATTGATCCCAGCCTTGTAAAGATCAATGATTGCTTGAATCGTTGTGCCATCCGTATGTTTTCCACCCATTATGTAATCCAGCAAAAACAGGCAAAAACACGGGATGTAGGGGAACGCTGGAGGCTATAAGTTCAAAATCACGCAAACTGTCAACCGCCTGTGGAGGGAGGAGAGGGAGGGAAACCCTCCCTCCCACACACCGGTGAGTGTGCAAGATGATGTACGTCGCTGTCAGACATACGATTCATGCCTTCTGCATTTTTTTTATAGCTTGGGAAGCAACTTTAAATCTGCGCGGTAAATCTCGATGAACGGATTCTGGCGTAAAGATCATCCGCGCAAGCCTGTAGTAGTAGTCTATATTAGACAACAATGTGAGTGCAGACTCCAATCAGGCTGACGTAGAGTTCGCCGTCCGTGGAGTATATTAGAATATCGACCGCAAGCACACGCGCACACACACACACACACACACACACACACACACACACACCTACACAAACGGACACACAACACACACGCACACACACACACACACGCATGCATGCTTGCACACACACACACACACACACACACACACAAACGGTAAATCCATGAGTCTACGGAGGTAGTGGAATGCGGAAATACGTTACCGCAGAGTTTTTCCCGTAATCTAATACTCCTAAACGTGTTTTTAGCCCATAACCCCCCTTCAAAATTATTAAATTGACATGGGACCAAGCCGCTTACCATCTACGATTTATTTGCGATTTTTTTAGCCTACTCTCATCAAAATTGAATTTATAGTTTCGGCTATCCAAAACAGACAGACACACGGCGGCACACACACACACACACACACACACACACACACACACAGACACACGGCTACTCCTATAGTGTATTAGACAAGTGCTTGTGGGCCCTTCGGACCCATGTATTGATGTTTGTAGTAGTCGTATTAGACAACAATGTTAGTGCAAACTCCAATCGTGTTGTTGCTGTCGTTGGTCAATGGTCAAAGTGCCTCGGGGTAGACCACCTACCACCACCGTAGCCTGTCTCATCCCAGCCCCACGCCTGCCTCACCCCAGCCCCACGCCTGCATCACCCCAGTCCCACGCCTGCCTCACCCCAGCCCCACGCCTGCATCACCCCAGCCCACGCCTGCCTCACCCCAGCCCACGCCTGCCTCACCCAATCCCCACGCCTGTCTCACCCTATCCCCACGCCTGCCTCACCCCATCCCCACGCATGCCTCACCACAGCCCCACGCCTGCCTCACCCCATCCCCACGCCTGCCTCACCCCATCCCCACGCCTGCCTCACTCTAGCCCCACGCCTGTCCTGCAAGCACACATACACATACACACACACGCACACACATACACGCACGCACTCGCGCACACACACACACACACTCACACAAACGGTAAGTACATGAGTCTACGGATTTAGTGAAGTACGGCAAAGCGTTACCGCAGAGTTATTTCCTGTAATCTAATACTCCCAAGTGTTTTTAGCCCAAAACCCCCTTTCAAAAAAAAATATTCAATCGACATGGGGACAAGTCTTTTGCCACTTACGATTTATTTGCGATTTTTTTTAGCCTACTCTCATCAAAATTGAATTTACAGTTTCGGCTACCCAAAACAGACAGACAGACAGACAGACACACGGCTACTCCTATAGTATATTAGATATGATAATTGGTGATATTGTTCATAGGGAAGTTGTCGAGGACAATATTATCCTGAGGGCAGTTGTCCTATGTTGGCAGTCCTCATGGGGCGATTGTTATCTGGGGCCAGTTGCCCTGATACCCACGCCTACTAATCGGAGCCACCAATGACACACTGCAAGGGCGGGATTATCGTTAGTAATTATCATTAGTTTTCCATTACATAACTTACACCGAGGCTTGTCAGTGTTGGCATTGCAGTAGGAATAAAGTTAATGGTAGTTTGCCTCCATAATCGCCAGTTGATTAAGAAGGGAAAGACGCTATTGGGGCACTCATGACTTTTTATATAAGTGATGGACATAATGGTGCCAGTGTAAAGGTGGCCAAGCCATTGCTCCTTAGAGGCATTTTAATGGCAAGACTTTGCTGAACCTTGTCAAAAATCTGCGTATACATCGCCTGTACAGTGCCGTCATCCTTGGTAGGCCAGTCAGTATATAATTCAGAATATATTATTTTTGTCAAGCCATGAAAGGGGTTAAGTTATTTATCCGTTCAGTATATATAGGTATGGTTACAGGAAAAAAATCTTACCATTAATCATTTGGATCAATCAGGATGAAAAATTGTGTTTAGGTTCTTCTTTCCTTTCCGTAAGTGAAAACACATTTGGTTATTATCTAATATAGTCCATCCTCCCTTCTGCGGTGACTGCCCTTGTCCCCCTGTCGGTCTCTTACTTGTTGGTGGAGTCCCACAGGGCCACATTAGGGACATAAAAATCCAGCCTGCGCCATTGACGGGCTAGGGCGACCGACATCACGACCCTCCAGAGGATGGAACCTGATGGAAACCTCAAAAAGAAAATAATGTCTACATGCGCGATAAGCTACAGCCAAACAAATAAAAAAATAAAATAATATAATAAACGGTGCTTCCCTGAACCCTAAAGGTGCTTTCCCCTGTACACCCTAACTGCGGTTGAAAAAATAGAACTGTACTCGTCCAATGGACCTGTTTACTCAAACCTAAAACTCGGAGTATTATTAAGCTTTGGAAGCAATAAAGGCTACATATCACTATACTATTTTTGCTTAAAAATACATCATGAATAAAGTATATGCAGTCTTTTAGGCCAAAATATCACGTGACCTCGGAACGCGCTGTCAATGGTTGTGACGTAGGAAACCAACAGTCTCATACTCCTTGCCCAGCTGATCGGCTCTTGATGGCAGCAGCAGCCCGTCACTATCCTTTCAACATGTCGCAGACAATGAGAACATACTATGTTTTTTTTGTGCCAATGTGCAATTACACTACTATTAAAACACGAGACAAAATGTTCATATCTGTGCCCAAAGACTAGAAAAAAATTCAACATTGGCAGATGTTTACTCGGCGTGACTTTTCCTGCAAGTGTCGGTGTTTTATTTTCAACATTAAAATTAGACAGTCTAGCCTTCTTTCAATACGATGTTACTGAGGTGACTGATTCCTCAGGACGGCTTCTCGCAAGCCACCCTACAAAAGCAGCCGCATATTTCTAAGGCCCCTGTACTACTGTGCACTGTGCAGTCTTGACACTTGACATCGAGTATTTCCGTACACCGCAAAAGCTTGCGAGAGACAATTGATTGATTGATTGATTGAGTTTATTGCCAAAATGTTACAAGTTAACATCATTTATACCATAGACCACTGTATACCTGGACTGCGCACGGAATATCGGCCTGCTGCACATGGGCCTGAACTTGCCCTGAAGTCGGAGGGCCCCTCGGATTCATATATATATATACGCATCATATAGACTGGTCTATCAGTATATATGATATACTGTCATCTTCGTAAATGTTTGTTCTATAATATTACCAAATAAAAAACAGTAAAACACGCTAAAGAAATGCCATTACGAGACTGAAGAAATATGCATGAACTTAATTTAATATTCACTTCAACTCTTCGCCATTTAAAACTTTGCGAGTCAACTTTTATCATGAAGGGTATCAATAGAAGCGTAATTTTATTAGCTTTCCATTGCGAATTTCGTTATCTGATAAATTAATTAGAACCATGCATAAATTAACGCTAAATAAATAAATAAAATCATCAAGCGGATAATTTTCCCGCTTGATGAGGTTATTTATTTAGTTAACGCTAATTTGTACATGGTGCTAATTCATTTATCAGAAAACGAAATATATAAGTAAATAAATAACATCATCAATCGGGAAAATTACTCGATTGATGATTTTATTTATTTATTTAACGCTAATTTATGCATGGTTCTAATTAATTTATCAGATAACGAAATATAGCAATGGAAAGCTAATAAAATTGCGCTTCTATTGATACCCTTCATGATAAAAGTTGACTCGCAAAGTTTTAAATGGCAAAGAGTTAAGTGAATTAAGTTCATGCATATTTCTTCATAGTCTCGTAATGGCATTTCTTTAGCGTATTTTACTGTTTTTTATTTGATAATATTATAGAACAAACATTTACAAAGATTACAATATATCATATATACTGATAAACCAGTCTATATGATAGTCCATAGACCACTATATCTCTTTGTTGGGCGCCCCGCAGGCCCCTATGCAGCCCCGCAATTCAAAACATTGTCGCGTGTGCAGTCCAGGTATACAGTGGTCTATGTTCATGCATATTTACAAAAATCAGTTAGTGGCATTAGTCCGCTGAGCATCTGCTCCCTAGCGGACAGAACAATAACTTATAAAGCTATGAAAATATATCGAGAGCGGCAATATATTAACAAATTATATCCTAAATATTCCTTAGTATGATATATACCTAAGCAATAAATTTTCCCTATACACTAGCCATACAAAATCACAAAATACAAAATACTATTATTTAGAAAATATATTTACATATATTACTCAATGCTATTTTGATTTTGATAATTATTATATAAATATCTTTTAAGCTTAACTTTGAATGTACTGACATTAGTAATTGCCTTCAAATCATTATGTATTGCATTCCAAAATTGTGGCCCAACATATCATATCGTAATAATTTTCTTGCTCTTATTTGAAGATGGGCATCCACTTGACGTTTCATGACATTTACGGTGCTTGCTAATGTTTTACATCCTCGCCCTGGCCACTTCTTTATGTTAAGGTGTCGCCATTCCCGTCACGTTCACGAAACCCTCCACCCACTTCATCACACATTTCCTCGTAACACCCACAATCCTTGATATTTCTTCCTCTAGCCTCTCTGCCTTTTGTAGAGTCACAATAACTTTAATTTGCTCCTTTGTTAGGTCTTTCTTGCCACCCATTATGAAAATAATGATAATTTTACCAACGCGCGTCTGTTCAAATTACTCGCAGGGAGTGAGGCGATCCTTTTCAAAATGCTTCGTCTATAATTGACAAGTGGCGTCTTAAAATTCCTCAACGGTCTTGATGGACTGCCCGTACCTTAAACAAGCTGCCATAATTATGTAGGATATCTCTCTCGGAAGTCACTAGGCTGCTTATAAGGTACATTTTCAGAATTCCCTTATTGGAGCTGTCTTTTATGATGCGGCGAACAATATTTGGCGCGTAGTGTACTTTGATCCTATCTAGACACTTTAAAAAACACAACAGTATACGTGCCGGCGCCCAGGTAACTGTGGAATGTTACCAACTCGGCCTACAACCATCGCCGCCCATTACGTGGCACCTACAACAATTACGCGCCATAGCTGCCCTAAGCGAATCCACCCTCCTCAAATAATAATCGCCTTCAATCATCACCATCTACCACGCTGAGTGATACCTTAGTTAGCGTCTAAATAGGGTATCATTGCAGTCCTAGGTAGTAACTTGTGCTATAGCGAGTGATTTCACATCAATTAATTACTATAATTTCAACAGTTTGGGTGCCCGTAGTTGTGAGGTTACTATGCGAAGGTACAAGGTAGCCGTTGTGAGGCACCGCTTATGCCCTCACGATGGCGGTGGAAGGTGTGGAACTCAGCTCTTTCTAGCACCCGGCGTCGTGCTGATTTATTGACACAACACAGAGAACCAAGGAGACCACGTCTAAATGAAGTACTTTAGTGGCCTCATGACCGCATCAGTTTTCTCTTTCGGGGGGTAACGATATATAGCCATCATTTTTTGTTCACCCGGCCCTTTGTAAACAACCTTGACTTGGACGCCGTACTCGCCCGCCGGTCACAGACACCACAGTCACATGGCCGCATTGGTAGCTACTCATCCGCCAACAATGTTTTGCGAAGTTGTTTTATCTAAACAACAGTGGTGGATGGATAAGGCCATGGCTTTGCGCCTTGGTAGGCCGAATCAATTACAACATTCACCCTTAAAACCCCTTCACTGCGGATATCAAATTCATAGGCGCCTGTGCGGCAAAGGTTTAATTTAAAAAAAAAAATACTTATCATATTTAAGGTGGTCTAAATGATATGGTGCTCTTTTCATACCAGAAAATCTATGTTTCGTCTTGTGGAAGGCTACCAGCTAGTGAAGCGTTGCGTCCAGAGTGCAGCAACAGGGCCGTGACCGTGCCTGGCAATGCGCACAATGAAACCCTTACTACTCAATAGATACAACTTATTTTTGGTTACAATAAATGTTTCTTCATTCATGCATTCTTCATTTCATGCTTCTGTTTTATATATCCCTCAAGAATATGCTGATATCTTGACTATTTTGCCTCGCCATTTGAAGTAGAGGGCGCGCAGCGTCAACACTTCGTACTGTACCGATTGGGACCTTATTACTCACACTAACTCACTCAGGCGAGAAAAAGAGGTTCTATTGTATCGCAACACTTGACAAATGTGCCATACACGCCTATCAAGTGAATATTTACCCCAATATCATTGATCCGGAGTTTAAATTGAAGAAACCCTATATGTACGCAGCCGCAGTGGACGCCGTAGGATAGCTGAGAGGCCGTATTTGTACCGCGCAGTGAAGGGTTAAACTAAATATTTAATTATTGAAACCCTACTCGTAAATTTGTACCCAACCTTTTTCTTTATTTCATTTCATAATTGTTTTTTCTAATCCATCAATTAAATCAGCTTAAGGGGCTAAACATTCGCTAAATTAGGATGGCTTACACGAATATATGAAATGTGAGGAAGCAGCTGAAGTCCTATCCCTGATTGACAATACTAGTTTTAAAGACAGGCTGCTAATGCTATTACTAAATTGATAATTATGAAGAGGCTTCTTTCCATCATTAAGGCTGGGGATGAAGATTTTTTTTATAATTATGAGACCAAGTTATGATCAAGAATGTACAAATACATGTAAACGGTATTCAATATGAGAACTTAGTGCGTGATCATAACCCACGCCAAAGCACTCTTACCACCAACTTAAATTACCAGATTTGGTCATTGCCGCCATTTTGAAGGGGAAATTGGTAGTCTTTCTGGGATAAATTCAAGTGATTGATGACGGACTGATTTAACAGAGGTGCAATAATACTATTTTTTAGGGCAGTTTGAGAGGTTCTGCAATACCTGCTGTAAAGGATTAACAGTAGAAAAATGCCAATTATAATGGGCACTCAAGATTCTTAGCGATAATTATGAAGATAAAGATCATATAACAAAGAATCTTTTCGGCAAGTTCATGGATCTACGAGCCCTTCTCACAATCACAGAGAATTGGAAGAGTTCAGATAACTTTACTTGCCACTAAAGAGCCATTGAAGCTCATAAACCCTTGACAGTCAGACGATGGTCTATCATATGGAGAACTACCAACCAGGATCGAGACCGCTTAAATCAGAGGTACAATATATTTACTTCAGTCAAGCAATAGAGGAAGGGATTATTACAAGAGTGCAAACCTTTGCAAGGTATTGCGTCAGGAACCCCCCCACGGGAGATTGGATAACTAGACCTAAAGGTAATCAGGCGATATCGCAACCTTTAAGTTTAAGAGCCTCTTGGTGGGTAATTATCACGCTCGCTACTAAAGTTACGATGGGAACTAAAACCGGTAGATTAAGTTTCAAACTAGACCAGCCGGTATAACCACCATAGACCTACTCAAAGAACAGGTAGCCATTCCTAAATATAGGGTTATTACCAGTGACATCAGAAAAAATGTGCTTTCTGCGAGGAAGTACATCAACCCCCACTTGTAATTATATACCCAGATTATTCCACTAGGCTCAAAAAGTTAATGGACCTGAAAATTGCCTAACCTGCTATTAGTGGTTAAACATGCAATACAAGCCTCTCCTATTAGTTCCTGGGTACTTGTAAAGAAGTGCAGAAAATCCATCAAACATCACATAGCCTTATGTCCCTAGATGGTGATGTGAGAACAGACCCTAACGTTTTAAAATGGCCGTACTAATATGAGTAGTTCATCCGCTGTCCCTACGGCAGATTGAAGGTGACGCACAATGGTAATTCAGCCATTGTGAAAACAAAGTCTGACAGTGGTTGCACAAAGATAATTTATTAGTGGAGAGATGTTTGATCTATTACAGCTACCTATAATTAGCAAGGTGAAACAATTTACCATTTCGGGCTTTCTGGCCAACAACGAGGAGAAAAGTTTTGACATTGGTTCGACCACTAGTCCAATTGGAAATTATAAAATGTAGGTAGCTGCTGTAGTTAAATAACATCGGTATAAACTAACTGTAAAAGGCCTAAAATCTACAGCTGCAATGTTGAAAGAATAGGTGTTAGACTATTTAGAAATACCTTTGAGGATGTTGGATGGCCCATGCCAATTAACTAATAGGCGCGATTATTTTGGCGATTCCTAGTAGTCATCAAAGACCTTCATTTCCATGTTCACCCATTGCCGTGGTGTGTTATAATGGGACCTATCCCACAATTCACATCACCAGCCGGAACAAGAGAATGCATTCCTAATCATGCACAATCCCTCTTGGTTGCTAGAATTGAACTTCATTAGTACCCACTCAAATCACGGTTATTGGAAGAAGGGATATCCATGTGCTAATATGGGATCTATACAACTATCGTATCATACCTGAACCTAAAGAGGATCAAAGTACTCTAGATCACTATGATCACACTGTCATTATGTAAATGGTAGAACATACACAGAACATAGTCAGAGCACCACAATGTTTTCCAGCGGCCGCCCATCACCCCCATTGAGAGTAAAGAAGCATGTCTACCGCAAGTCTCGAAGAGTGGTGTCAGCAATTACACAGACAGCGTCAGACTATTTCGCTTGAGAGACGGGTTCGCTCCAAAACTCATGGCAGAGTTCTTCTACAAGCACTTCAAGCCCGGAGAAAAAGTGGAGAACTACCACCAGGACTATTCAACATGTTTTTCTGGGGTATCTCACACAAGAGAGAGGAAAAGAGTGATCCAGATGTCAGAGCTTTCTGTTATGCACAATACTTGTCTCGAGTCAACTGGTGTACATCAATTACAGCATTGATACGTGTGAATCGTCGACAACATCCTGGAGTATCGCCAGCTCAACTTATTCGCAGTGTGATCGCTGATGCTAGTGGATCATCTGGCTGCATACTGAAGGGACCTAGTATGGAGCTTCCCCAGGAGTCCTACATGGGCGTGCGTTCGTGCCCACGAGACTGGGTTGGTGTCCTCCATGGGATAACATGTGTTTACGGTCCATGGCTGGGCCTCTTGGCATTGAAGACAGTCTGTTGGGCTGACACTGTGATCTGTTTTGACTGTTCTGATGATGACCTGACTCAGCGACACCAAATTATCGATTCCTGAAAGCAATACATGCTGACTGCAGAGCTGTATCCTCCTCGGTAGAGGGTGTATGATGTGCTAAAGCCTGGCACGCCGTAGTAGTTGGACGTATCATCGAATGATCCGAGGTTACCCAAATGCTCTTCTTTGAATCCATCCACAGTCCATTCCCGAGTGTCCGCTGAAGGATCTCATTGGGTTCCCCCTGCTCACAAAAGAAGCAAGATCTTAGACGATGGATGGTGTCATGGGATGCAAAATGTTTTACATACCCTGTCGTCAATCTAGACAAGGCTCCGACTGTTATCAACACAGCAGGGAAGTACAGATCTCCTTACAATGGCCGGGCCAGCATTGCAACATGGATGTTCAGAAAATCTCATCCCGGAAAAAAATTTTTTTCGTCCCGAGCGAGAGTACATTGGCTCAATAACAACTGTGATTCTGGCCCCGCTCACACAAGTGGTTTGCGCAGGCCAGGTCTAACGGCACCTGGGCGAGTTGAGTGGAGAGTGTGGGGCCCGATATGTTTCGTACATCGATTAGATAACCTTGACTTGATTTGGCACTATAGATAACACGACCTCCTATCCAAGACAATCCATAGCCCCTCCCTCATTCATGGGCTCAAGAATTTTGACGACCCGCTACTTCGGTTACGATACGGGACATAGCCATACAAGGGCCTCCAGCTCAGAAGAGGTTGATCATCAAGCACTTGATCAACCCTGTGGTTGACACCAGGGATCCAATAATGCGCGCGCGCCGGTCCACCGCCGGCAAACCAAGTAACTGTAATGTGCCCAAAGGGAGGAGCTAAGGCAGGGCCCGTGCAGATATTTTCACAAAGCTTACCTCGATGCCAGACTCTTCCCAAGTGACCTCAGAGAGTATATGAAGAAGATTTTCAGATGTAAATGGTAAATTGAAGTAGGACTACCTTTTCTGATGTAGTCTCAACAAGAGAACCGCTCTTATCAGGTCAGCCAGGTATTTGACCCCTTGGCATAAGTGAGCCCATAACTATAAGGGGTAAATGTCTAATACAAAAGGCCTGGGGAGAACACCTCGATTAGGATAACCCCGCCTTGATGGGAAATATACAACGAATGGGAGACTATAAAATCTGAGTTTCAATACGATAAATGAAGTTCACACATAGTATGAGAATAAATACTGATTGGGTGACAACCCATCAACTGCACATATTTTGTGATGCTTCGAAAAGTGCATACGGTGCAGTAGCTTATCTTAAAGCAGGAGAGGAATGTAATTTAATTATGTCTAAAGGCTCGGTTGCCCCAATTAAGCCTAGACCCTTGCCTCAATGGAGCTGAACTGCATTAGAATTAGGCATCTAAATTATCATAATATCTAAGTTACTTTATTACAAAATTGGTGAGGCATAAATGTGGACCGATAGTGAAATATGCCTACCCTGGTTATGGAAACAAACATAAATCCCTTTACGGAAGGAATCGCGTTGGTAAGATAAATATTTAGGTCCATATTTCCCTATAATCATGTTGCTAATAACAAGAAAACCCAGCTGATATTTTGGTCCTAGAACAACTACCTAAAACTAAATACAGGATTATGGTTTAAGGTCCTACCTGGCTGAAAAATAATAAGAATGGCCTAATCAAAAGGTCTACATAATCAGAACATATCAGAAGATATAATTATGGAACCTATGAAGTCCCATGCCTTTACAGGATACTTTTTCTCTAGCATCTTCAAGCCCAGTTTATTGCTCTGTAATTTATTCACATTGCGTACACCAAAATATGCACTTGTTTTTGTATAGTAATATCTATGTTAGGTTAAGGCTAGGTTGTGTTAAGCCCCTCAAACGCCCTTGATGCAAATATTATCACTTATGGAAATGACTTAATTCAGTTTATTTTCAGCAATATTATGCAGTTCAGCATTTGTTCAATCTTGCGATTCCAGAATCCACGCATGTTTCACTGTGAAGGACACATGTGGCGTTACATGAGGTTCTTTTAGGTTAGGTTCGGTTTAGGTTACTACTCTCGCTAAACCGAATCTCTCCGTGCCCTCTGCCTGAGCTTCAAATTTTCACACTCACCTATATTTCAATAAGCTTTTACCGGGGTCTCCTTATACCTAATCTACCCTAATGCCATTGCCGTCAGCGTAATTTCCGGATTTGTGTCTGGACTAAAATTTGCTGTACAAAACAGTACCATATATATATATATATATATAATAAAAAATTTAAAATTTTTTTAAAAAAAATCTATATTCATATATATATATATATATATAGATAATATATATATTATATATATATATATATATATATATTATTATTTTCAGTTTAGGGGATTTTTTTATTAATCTCTTATGTACTCATTTTGGTCGAAATCAATTAGTTTATGAAGTGAGCTGGAGGGGCTATAGAGAAATTAATGAATGAATTTGGACCTAAACAGTTAGCAGATTAATTAAAACCGCTCACACGTCTCAGAACATTTTTTCCCCGTTGTCAAAGGAGACGCGCGCATTTAAAGTTTTAGCTACCCTGCTGTTAAAATTTGAAAATTTTGTTCTGGCCCATTGTATTTTTAAGACTTCAAAGTTTAACATGGAGTGAACCGCTATTACAGATCTCCTATTTTACAGCATGGCAGCTCGTCTCCTGCCTTCGTGAAGTCATGGATTTACGGAGGTTATGCAAGTACTCCAACGAATGGTCGTCAAAGGCGCACATTCTGCCAGCGGCTTGACCCCATGACTACTACTCGATGTGGAATTTCTAGCAAGTTTAGGCTCTCGAAAGAGGTTTTTGATAACCTGCTAACAGAAATCATACATCTTCTTCTTCCATCCTCGAGGACAGAGAGTGAGAAAGAGACTTACATACCCATGCATTACAAGTAAAAACCTGATATTTTGATTGAAATTTAATCAGATTTTTACAGGATTATAGATGTTTTCATTGTTGCCTGTTAGGGAGTGGCAAAAAGCTGAAAAAAGTATTGTGGGATTGGAAGGAGTGGGGAAGGAGGTGGTGTGCATAACTGCGAGGATGGAGCATGTGGCAGGTACAGGTTTTATGCATTCCTTGTGTACCTGCAGCACTGTGGCAGCCAATCTTTGTAGGGCACCGATGATGGCTGCACTCCTCATGGAACACATAAGCCCTTGTCCCCTTTTTTTCTGAACTTGTATAAATCTGACGTCCTCATCCTCTCCTCCCTGGTACTACCACCACACCTTTTATCCTCTCAAATAGAGAAGGAAGAATGAGCCAGTTCACCAGCAAGGGGAGTATAGGTATCAGATAGGATGATTAGATGAGAATTCTAGTTACTTATGTAGCTGCACTATTTATCCTTCATACATGCATGATCTCGGGAAGGTGTGGTAACTTCCCAGACTAATCGTAATACACTTTTCCAGGTCTCCGTATCCAATTCTGGCAATTGTTAGTTGCGCTTCGTACCTGCAACGGGTAACTTCCAACTAACACTTGCAGACACGGCGGATATTTCGCGCCAAGCGTGTCTCGATGCCTCAAGACGGTGGTCCACACCATCGCTGAAGTTGCACCGAGTACATCCGGTTCCGCCGACAGACCAGCAGAGAGGCTGTGTCCATGCAGCCTTCTCCACCCATTGCAGGCATGCCAGGTGGCATTGGCTGCGTGATGGCACTCTCAATCCATGTTATAGGTCCTGTGGAGAATAAGCAGAACTGTCCGTGGCGCAAGGGCATTCTATGCCTACAACGTGATGGCCGTTTGTGATGCCTTCCTTTGTGTCATCCAACTTGTGGTGAACTGCCTGGTAGTGCCACATGAACTCAAGAAATATTCAGAGTCGCAACTCTGCCGGACGCCCGAGGGTGGCCAACCGTGGGTTCCTGACTTGGGGATAGTGGCTATGCTAACCGACCTATCTCCTCACTCCTTTCCCTAACCCAAGGGCACCAATGAGGGAAGGTTCAACGTTTCTCAAGTCAGGACCGCAACTGTGTGTAAGAGGGTATTTGCACATCCTGAAGAGGAGGTTTGACTGTTTTGGCCGACACCCATCAGGACCCAGTGGCCTCATAGTAGTGACATTATTGTCCCTCCACAATAATCGGTTTCCGGGCGCTTCCTGGCCTTCCAGGTGGGGATCGGACACGTGCAGTTCACCAGACTACCCTTCGGCCTCTCCATCGCTCGAGGGTTTTTACGCGGTCACCAAGGTGGTGGGCTCAGCAGATGGTGTCTGCAGGGTAGATTGCCTCATGTATTTGGACGATTGGCTGGTGTCCGCCCCATCCCAGGAGGAGGCGGTTCGCATGCTGGACCGAGCCTTGGCGGTGGCGGCGGAAATGGGTTTTCCTAGTCAACAAGGAAAGTCCGTCCTTACCCCCTCGACCCGCATAACTTGGCTGGCAATGAAATGAATGGGACTCCCGTTCGGCTGCGGTCCGCATTCGGGGGTAAATGAGGCCAAGCTTCATCAACGCCTCTTCCGGGCCTCGGTGTCCCGTTCTTTATCAAGGAGGCATTGGGAGTCCCTTCTCGGCTCGCTCAACTTCGCCGCAGAGATCACTCCCCTAGGCCGCCTCCGTCTCCGTCGCCTTGTCCGGGTGGTGAACACAGCCGTTCCGGTGCGGCCCCGCGACTTGCTCCGGCCCGTCCTCCCCTAGCCCCCCCCACTCCTGGACAAGTGGTTGGTGGAGGGGTTTCTCCGTGGACCGGGTGGCTGCCTCCGCCCCTACGGTCTTCGTGATGTCGGATGCGTCGGACGTCGGGTGGGGCTACCAATCCTCCGACGGCCGGCAGGGTTTCGGCGAGTGGTCCGGGGAGGAGCGCAGACTCCAGATCAACGTCAAGGAGCTGCTGGTTCCTCTTCTCTTCATCCGATCAAACCCGATCCCCGAGGGGAAGGCTCTCTGCTTCGAGATGGACAACATGGTCGCGGTCCACTGTCTCGCCCGCCAAGGGACCTCCAAATCCGACCTTCTGTTGTCCTTTCGGAGCGGATCTCGCCTGGCGGCCCGTTTCCCCCTTCATCTGTCTGCCAGGTTCCTGCCGGGAGTGGAGAAATGTGTGGTGGCGACGCCCTGTCTCGCTTCCGGGGGCTCTCGGTGGAGTGCAGCTTCGCCCGGAGCGCTTTGTCGGCTCTCCGTCGGCAGTGGGCACTCCGAGCGGTGGACCTCTTCGCGTCCCTGCCGTTCTGCTGGGCTGCCCAACTTGCAAGGCCTTTTTGACGAGGGGGGGGGACCGGACCCTGCGGGAGGCCCCGGAAGCCCTCACGGAAGACTGTAACACGGTGTCGCCTGTTTACCTGTTTCGCCCTCCCTGCACCAGTGTTCCTCCTGAGATATGCACAAGCTGCGTTCCTATCAGGGGCCAGGTGACCATGGTGGCTCCTCGCTGGGCCGGCGCACCGTGGGTTCTCCGAACTGAAGGCTTGGTGTTCCCCCCTCCCCTGTTCCTCAGGGGACCTCACTTTGTTGGAGGAGCTCCGGCCAAGCTTCTTTCCCCTTGAAGCTACACGCCTTGGAGGTTTCTCCGGATCCCTCTCCCTCTGACGGTCCTCGGACACGGTAGTGGAGGCATGTTGGCGGCAACTGAGTGCATTCGCCCGTCCTCTACGAGACAGTATCAGTCCACTGGAAGGAGCCTTTCAGTCGTTCTCAAACTCTAGGCCTCCGCGGACGTGCTCTGAATCGGTTTGTCTGGATTTCCTCTCCTTCCTGGCCCACGACGTGGGAGGTCCTCCGCTACCTCTCTTTACTCTCTTCTCCACTCACCTGGCGGCCTTGGCTGACCCCCTCAAATACGGCTGGAGGTTTTGGTCCCTGGCCGTGGCGTTCTGTGGCCCTGTTTGAAGAGGGGTTTGGTTCCACCAAAACCCCCCTCCCCCCGTCGTCCCTGGCCCCTTTTTTTTTTTTTCTGGTCCCTGGAGAAGGTCCTCCGGTTCCTGCAGGGCGACCAGTTTTAGGTTTCGACGCTGCCGGGCCTCGCCTCCTCAGAAGGCCTTGTTTCCCTGTGGCACTGGCTACGGGGTTTCGGCTTCTCAGCTAGAGGGCGCTGACCCGTTTCCCCCAGTGGACCGACCTTCTCGCGGACGGCTCCGCTGTCTCCCTCTCCCTCTCGCCCAAGGTGCTGGGTAAGAACGAGCGGGAGGACCACCGTCTCCACCGGTCGTCGTTCCGGCATTGGTCTGCCTGGGGACGCCGCCGCACACCCCTTGTGCCCGGTTTTGGCGCTCCGTGTTACCTGGATGCGTCCGAGCCTGGGCGTGTTACCTGCAGTTCTTGTTCCGCGACCCTGTCACTTGATCGTTCCCCTTACCACCATGGGGATTGCGGGCCGGCCTCCGTGGCGGTCAGATCGAGTCGGCGGATATCCGGGTACAACCCCCTTGCGCCCAGACGTCCGGGGTGTTGCTGCGTCTCTGGCCTTCCTCCGCACCCATGTCCTTGGAGAGGGTACGGGGAGGGGGAAGTGGAGTACGGCCTCGTGCTTCGTGCTCGTTACCTGTCCCCACTCCGTCGTGGACTCCCCCTGTGTTTTCCCTGGGACTCCCTCCGTCCGGAGGGGCTGGGGTGGTTGGACCGCGGGCCGTCCCCTTGACGTCTCCGCTTGATTCTGGTGAGATATAGTATTATATACTAGTGGTTTTCGTGTTAGTGTTCTTGTGCATTTGCCCTTTTGACTCCCCGCGGGGGTCGGGGTTCCTGCCCCTCTCCCAGTGGCAGGGTAGCTTAGTGTACAGCTCTAAGAAGGGAGGGACATAAAATGACGGCTTTGAAAGTAAGAAAAGCCCTATTTTTTGGTCCCACAGACAGAGGGGCTAGTGGCACGGCCTTCGCTCTTCACCCTTCTTCCCCACCAAGTTTTCAGCCCCTCTGCCCCGGGGGAGCTTCTTGGGATGGATATGACGAGGCTGGAGCCTGGCAGGTGGGCCACTGGCCTCGGCGGGTTGGCACGGCGTTTGCCAGACGGTGTTATTCTTTTTCTTGTCAGATATGAGTGTAGCCTGGTTTATTACCAATGTGGGATTAGGTTGCAGTATACCAGGGTTTACCCGGGGTGGCAATCTTTCCTAACTTATTAGCTTAGTGGCTACTAGCTCTGTCGTGGACCCAAAAATAGGCTTGTTCATACTTCAAAGCCGTAAAAATGAACGAAATCAAACCTGGCACAGCTGGCAACACCGCGTCGCTGCCCACCCCCTTACCAAAGATCGTCCAAAGTCCTGTTTAAAAACTGCACTGGTAAGTACTTATATATATCCTGTTATTTCTGCCTATCTGCCCATGAATTTATATAACGGTACGTTCATGTGATAATAATGTCCTGTGTGTGTAGCTCCTTTCGTTTTCTTTAATTTTAGTTTAAGATTAGGGTCCTTATAAAAAACGTATCGCTGTATTGATATCTATATATAAGAAATTCCGTGTGTACTTATATAGAGCATACCGTAGCAATAAAAATAATTTTGATTTTTACATCAATCACTATGTGAAAGAAGGTGTGATCTCCGAAAGATAAAATTATATTTATAAACATTACTGGAACGTCCTCCCAGCAAGCTTCGTTCAAAGACAAGCCGTACCCGTCCGCCATATTCTGCCGATCCTGCCTTAATTCTACCCGTCTGTGGCTGCCACTCTTGTCTTCGCTGTCCGCAACGTTTAGGTAAAGTAGCAATTGCATAATTTATCATGGAGTGACCAGCAGCCAGGGGCCTTCAGCCTAGATGAGAAGGATACGAATATTGGAGTATGTGGACAACTAGGGTCTAGCGTGCACGTGGGATGTTATGAAATGGCCGTCTGTCAGTGTTGAGATTTAACCCCAACAATTTAATTGATGGGGATGAAAGGCGGATGTTGGCTATAGTGTTAAGTAACAGGAACTACAAAGTGTATAGGTCTCACGGCCTCTTGTAGCTTCCTTATGTTTTCTTCCCTCAGATCGCCACATAGTTTTCTAGGTTTAATTTAAGTTATGTTTAGATCTGGTTTAGGTTACGTTAGGTTTAGGATAAGTTTGTTTTAGGATGTGTTGAGTAATTTAGGTTAAATAAGCGTCCGCGGGACGATTTACGAAGTGGGCTGATTTCTTGCATGACACGGGCTGTATCATGGGGTGAGGGGCGCGGCGTCACCCTGGCCCGGGGATGCTGCGGCAATGCCCCACGCCACGCCATAACGCCACATGATACACACATTACAACTGGCAGGGCGTAAGGTTTTCATTTGTAATAACTAGGAACCACAGTTTTTCATTCGAAAAAATGTATTGACCAGAAATATGAACTTCCAACGACACTTAAAACTCACAGAATTACCTTCACACGGTGACTAGTACTGAAATTATTTTAATTGCACATAATTAACAGAACAAGAGTAATGACACTGGAGACTACAAAGTATAGTTATGTTTTAGGTTAAGTGGTTATAATGAACGAGAGTTTCGCGGTCGTTTTCAGAGACACCGACTATTTTTTCTTGGCCTACAATAGGTGCTTGTTCTAATGGAGATAGTTTTATTTGCGCAAACCCATTAAAAAAAAATATATATATATATACTTTGTGGTTAAGGTTAGGTTAGGTTTCATTAAAACCTATAAGGTTAGGTTAAGTTTCATTAAAACCTTTAAGGTTAAGTTAGGTTTCATTAAAACCTATAAGGTTAGTTTAAGTTTCATTAAAACCTTTAAGGTTAAGTTAGGTTTCATTAAAACCTGTAAGGTTAGATTAGGTTTTATTTTTTTCATATTTTTTTTTTTTTTTTTTTTTTTTGCGCAAAATACAATTTTACTCCATTATAACAAGCACCTATTGTAGGCCAAGAAAAAATTGTCGGTGTCTCTGAAAACGACCGCGAAACTCTCGTCCATTATTACCGGTTAAGTTTGGTTAGTTTAGATTAAATTAGTTTAGGTAAAGATTATAATAAATCAAGCTAGTCAAGGTTATTTTATATTTTTATACAATAGGTTAGGCTATTTTTAGGTTTTTTCTCACAATTCCACACAACTTCGATTCCTTAGCAAACATATTGCAGAATAAACTTTAAAGGGCTTTAACTTTATATTATCCGTTTCTTCACAAAAAAAGGGTAAAATTCTAGTGTTTGCCCATACTCTCCCACTTCCCCCAAACAAGTTTGGGGACCTGTGGGAATGCGGGGTTTTCGGGTGGGGAACAAATTATGCGTCGGAAACACGTAATTTAAGATTTGTGCAGGGGGAGTAAAATTCCTTAGATCTAGGGTAATTTCCTTATATCTAGAGAAATTTGCCTAACCAAAATTAACCTAACCTAGTCAAATTTAACCTAACCTAGCGGGGGGTTTGACCCATCGATAACCTAACCTAACCAAACCAAACAAATTAACCTAACCTACCCAAATATAACCTACCCTACCCTAACTAAACCTCCTAGCGGGGGGGTTGGGGGGGTTCTCGACACTTCGGTCATCATTCTGTGAGGATCGTCTAGTTCACACGTCTCTGGACTCAGAAGAAATCCAATGAATTTTTCCTAGATCTAGGGAATTTTTTCAACACCCCTAACTCAAAAACTATGTGGTTGCGACGCTTTTTTTGTACCCCAGCCAAATATCCCGCATTCCCCCAGGTCCCCAAGCTTGTTTTGTGGGAGAGGGGGAGTATGGGCAAACACTAGAATAATACCGTTTTACGCCACCCTAACTCAAAAACTGTGGTTGCGACGCATATTTTGTACCCCAACCAGTATAAATGGACTTGGATTGCGCGGTAATTTTCTAAGACATGGACTAGTTTTTTTTTACCTAACCGAACCGTAATCCAGCCTCCTAAAGGGTGGGGGGGCCTCCAGATGGGAAGGGTGTGTTAGGTTAGGTTAGGATAGGTTATATGATAGGTTAGGATAGGATATAGGATAGGATATAGTTTGTAGATATTTTTTGTCTAGTCATTAGGTTTAGGTTAAGATAGTTTATATATAACCTATATTATAGGTTATACATTAGAATGGTGCGTAGGTAATTATTTCGTACTTTTCAGGGACACCGTGTGGGAAGACGGCGGTGACCACACCACTCAAACAAAAACAACTGATCAGTATACATCGAGACTTTGTCCCAACAACACCTTGCATCCCATGGAGAGCTTTACATTTCCTCATCTATGGAAAAGGCACGCGGTTGTTTATGCTGATCTCTGCCGGACACAGCAGCAGCAAGATCTCAGAACTGCTAAAAGTGACTGAACAGTTCGTCAGGACCGTCAGGAGGGAGTTGATTTCGTCTGACTACGATTATGAAGGTGTTTGCCGAGAGGAAACATCATTCTCGACGATCGGACACCATCAGGGACGCCGAATTCGTCACCAAATTGCAAGCCATGGTTGACGAAGACCACAGCCAGTCCATGAGGTCCATGCAGAGATCTGCACGTGTCGAGGGCACGTAAGGAAGTGTGTGCAAGAGGATATCAGATACAAGTCATACAAGATGCGTAAGGTCAACTCCTCTCCGCAAAGATGCAGGAGAACCGCTTCAAGAGAGCAAGAAGATGCTCAACAACTGAAGCACCCTCTGGAGAAGGACATGCTCTGGTTCTTTTCAGACGAAAGAACTTCTGCAGACCAACCTCAGTCCTTGTTCCGCGACCCTGGCACTGAATCGTACCCTTACCAGCCAGGGGGATTGCGGCCCGGCCCGGGGCGTCATCGAGTCCGGATCCGGGTCCACACCTTGCGCCCATACGTCCGGGGTGTTTGCTGAGGCTCTGGCCTTCATCCGCACCATTTCCGTGGAGAGGGTACGGGAAGGGGGGACAAGTGGAGTACGGCCTCCGGCTTTCGTGGCTCGTTACCTGTCCCAATCCGTCGTGGACTCGACCTTTGTGTTGCCCTGGGGGACTACCTCCGTCGGAGGGGCTGGGGTGGTGGACGCCGGGCCCTCCCACCTTGACGTTCTCCGCTTGATTTGGGACATATAATTATTATATACTAGGTTTCTATGTTATTGTGCAGTGCACTTTTGACTCCACGCTGGGGGGTCGGGGTCTGCCCGTCTCCAAGTGGCAGGCGTTAGTGTACTAGCTCTAAGGGGACCTAAAATGACGGCTTGAAGTAGAATACAAAGCCTATTGTTGGCTGTCCCCCGACAGAGCTAGTGCACGGCCTTCGGCCCTACCCTTCCTTCCCCACCACGTTTTCAGCCCCCTACACGGGGGGCTTCTGGGATGGAATGACGAGCTGGAGCCTGCAGGTGAGGCCACTGGGCCTCGGCAGGCGTTGGGCACGGCGTTAGCAGGACGGGTGATTCGTTTGTCTTTCAGATATGAGTGAGCCTGGTTTTAACAAGATGTGCGGATTAAGCGTTGCCAGTATACCCAGGTTTACCCTGGGGGTGGAAATCTTTCCATAACTAGTTAGATTAGTGCATAGCTCTGTCGGGACCCAAAAATAGGCTTTCATACTTCAAAGCCCGTAAATATGAAACGATCAAACCTGGCACACGCTGGCAACACCAGCGCGCTGCACCCCCCTTACCAAAAGATTCGTCCAAAAGTCGTTTAAACTGCACTGGTAAAGTACTTATCTATATCTGTTCTATTTCTGCCTATCTGCCTGAATTATTATAAACAGGTACGTATGTAGATAATAATGGCCTGTGTGTGTAGCTCGCTTTCGTTTCTTTAAATAGTTTAAGAGGTAGGGTCTTATAAAAAACGTTATCGCGGGATTTATATATAGATATAAGCAAATTCCGTGGGTGTACGTAATATAGAGAATACGTAGCAATAAAAATAATTTGATTACATCAATCACTATGTGAAAGAAGGTGTGATCTCCGAAAAATAAAATTTATTTCTAAACATTACTGGAAGTCCTCCAGCAAGCTGTTCAAGACAAGCGTACCCGTCGCCATATTCTGCGATCCTGCCTTAATTCTACACGTCTGGGCTGGCCACTCTTGTCTCGCTGTCCGCAACGGTTTAGGTAGTAAAGTAGCAATTGTATAATTTATCATGGACGTGACCAGCAGCCAGGGGCCTTCAGCCTAGATGAGAAGGATACGAATATTGGAGTATGGGACAACTAGGGTCTAGAGTGCACGTGGGATGTATGAAATGGCCGTCTGTCAGTGTTGAGATTTACCCCAACAAATTTAATTGATGGGGATGACGGCGGATGTTGCGATAGTGGTTAAGTAACAGGAACTACAACGTGTATAGGTCTCACTGCCTCTTGTAGCTTCCTATGTTTTCTTCCCTCAGATCGCCACATAGTTCTAGTTTAATTAAGTTATGTTTAGATCTGGTTTAGGTTACGTAGGTTAGGATATGTTGTTTTAGGAGGTGTTGAGTAATTTTTTAGGTTTGTTAAATAAAGCGTCAGCCGGACGATTGACGAAGTGGGGCTGATTTACCTTGCATGACACGGGCTGTATCATGGGGTGAGGGGGCGCGGCGGGGGCTTGGGGCGTCACTGGCCCGGGGAGGATGCTGCGGCAAAGCCCCACGCCACGCCATAAAGCCACATGATACACACATTACAACTGGCAGGGCGTAAGGTTTTCATTGTAATAACTGGAACCACAGGTTTTCATTCGAAAAATGTATGACCAGAATAGAACTCCAACGACACTTAAAACTTCACAGAATTACCTTCACACGGTGGCTAGTACTGAAATTATTTAATGCACATAAATTAACAGAACAAGAGTTAAATGACACGGAGACTACAAAGTATAGTTATGTGTAGGTTAAAGTGGTTACTAAGCAACGAGAGTTCGCGGTGTTTTCAGAGGACACCGACCTATTTTTTCTGGCCTACAATAAGGGCTGTCAAATGGAGATAGTTTTATTTGCGCAAAACATTAAAAAAAAAATATCTATATATATACTTTGTGGTTAAGGTTAGGTTAGGTTCATTAAAACCTATAAGGTAGGTTAAGTTCATTAAAAACTTTAAGGTTAAGTTAGGGTTCATTAAAAACTATAAGGTTGTTAAGTTTCATAAAACCTTTTAGTTAAGTTATGTTTCATTAAAACCGTAAGGTCTAGAGTTATGTTTTATTTTTCATATTTTTTTTTTTTTTTTTTTTTTTTGCGCAAAAATACAATTGTACTCAATTATAACAAAGCACCTATTGTAGGCCAAGAAACAATGTCGGGTCTCGAAAAAACGACGCGAAAACTCTCGTCCATTATTATACGGTTAAGTTTGGCGTAGTTTAGGATAAATTAGTTTAGGTAAAGATTAGAATAAATCAAGCTAGTAAAGGTTTTTTATTATTTTATACAATAGGGTTAGGCTTATTTTTAGTTTTTTCTACAAATTCACACAACTTCGATTCCTTTAGCAAACATATAGCAGAATATAACTTTAAGGGCTTAAAACTTTATATTATCCGTTTCGTCACAAAAAAAAAAGGGATTAAATTCTAGAGTTTTGGCCCATACTCTCCCACGTCCCCAAACAAGTTTGGGAACCTGTGGGAAGCGGGGTTTTCGGGTGGGGAACAAATTATGCGTCGGAAACACTTAATTTAAGATTGTGCAAGGGGGAGTAAAATGCTTAGATCTAGGTTAACTTCCTATATCTATAGAAATTGCCAACCAAAATTAACAACCTGTCAGTATTAACCTAAACATAGCGGGGGGTTTTTTGACCCCTCTGATAACCTAAACCTAACCCAAAAACCAAACAAATAACCTAACACCTACCCAAATATAACTACACACCTAAACTAAACCTCCTAGCGGGGGGGTTTGGGGGGGTTCTCGACCACTTCGGTCATCATATGTGAGGACTCGTCAGTTTTCACACGTCTCTGGACTCAGAAGAAATTCCAATGAATTTTTCCTAGATATAGGGGAAGGAATTTGTCACACCTCATAATCAATAAGTATGTGGTGACGACGCTTTTTTTGTACCCCAGCCAAATATCCCGCATTCCCCAGTCCCCAAAGCTTGTTTTGTGGGAGAGGGGGAGTAGGGCAAAACACTCGAATAATCCCGTTTTACGCCACCCTAACTTCAAAAAAACTGTGGTGCGGACGCATGTTGTACCCCAACCATGTATAAAGACTCGGATTTGCGCGGTAATTTTCTAAGACATGACTAGTGTTTTTTACCTACGAACCGTATCCAGCCTCTATAAGGGTTGGGGGGGCTCCAGATGAAGGGTGTGTTAGGTTAGTTAGATACGTTTTATAGATTAGGTAGGATAGGATATAGGAAGGATATAGTTTGATAGGATATTTTTTGTTAGCATTAGGTTTAGGTTAAGATAAGTTTCATATATAACCTATATTATAGGAACATTAGGAATGGTGCGTAGGGCTAATATTTCGGACTTTCAGGGACACCCGTGTGGGAAAGCGGAGGTGACCACAACCACTCAAAACAAAAAAAAAACGATCAGTATACATCGAGAATTTGTCCCCACAACTACATTGCATCCCATGGAGAGCTTTACATTCCTCAATCTATGGAAAAAAGCAACGCGGTTGGTTTAGCTTGATCTCTGCCGGACCACAGCAGCAGCAAGACTCAGAACTGCTAAAAGTGACTGAACAGTTCGTCAGGACCGTCAGGAGGAGTTTGATTTCGTCTGATCCCGATTTATGAAGGTTGTGCCGAGAGGAAAAATCATCCGACGAATCGGACCACCATCAGGGACGCGAATCGTCACCAAATTGCAAGCCATGGTTGACGAAGGACCACAGCAGTCCATGAGGTCCATGCCAGAGATCTGCACGTGTCGAGGCGCCGTAAGGAAGTGTGTGCAAGAGGATATCAGATACAAGTCATACAAGTGCGTAAGTAGTCAACTCCTCTCCGCAAAGATGCAGGAGAACCGCTTCAGAAGGCAAGAAGATGCTCACAAACTGAAGAACCCTCGGAGAAGGACAGCTCTGGTTCTTTTAAGACGAAAGAACTTCTGCCAGGACCAGACCCCACAACTCTCAGAACAACAGGTGTGGCTGTCTGTCCCAAGGATGTGCCAAGGGTATGCAAACCCAAGTTCTTGCAACTGTTCAGGGTTGTTGGGGAGTTGCCGCAAGGGCAAGTCATTGCCCCCCGTTTTCTTTCCCCAGGGGGCTCAGGGTGAAACACCGAAGTGACATCGACGTCATGCAGACCCAGTGAATCCGTGGATGAGGAAGTAGCTGCTGGAGAACCTACGTTGTGGCAAACAGGACTCCGAACCATGTCACACATCTAGGAAATCTCAGAAATGGCTCTCCGACAATTTCTACGACTTGCTGCCCATGATGTGTGGCCCCTAACTCACTGACCTCAACCTATGGACTACTTTATTGTGTGGGGCGCAGTTGTTCCGAACGGATACTAACCGACCCCATGCAAGAGTAAGGCTTGATTGATCAGTCGGATCAAGGTGTCTTAACAATCTCTCCAAGGAGGTCGTGGAGAAAAGGCTGCCGCCCAGGTGCGAGGTCGTTATCGAGTACGTCATGACGCCAAGGGGCGGATTCATCGAGGGTAAACGGGACACCAGAAGAGTATGGAACCAGAGTCAGTTTTCTTTTTGAAATAATGGCATTTTCTGACTGCATTATGATTTTTTTTTGTGAGTCCTAAAACAAACGAAACATTACGTACGCACCGATTATATAACTATCTTAACCTATACCTAGGACTGGACAAAAAAAAATGAGTTCATCATGCAGACTAAAAAAGATTTTTGCGTATGCCCCCAATGATTGATGGATGTATTGTATACGAACAAAAAATACAGAAGGAAGTAAAGTAGTAACGGCAGTAGCGACCGCGATAGTCATTTCGTGAATCATTAAGCACTTTAATCAACTGTGAAATGCCGCTCATTAACATAATTAACTCGTCATGAAATGCCTTAAAAATATTAGCCTGAATGAAATAACACATTTTGGTATAGTCATTAGGTTAGGTTAAGCTATTTATATATAACGTCGTATATACTTTGTACTAATAGGTCTACTGGCTAAGACCAAGGCCAGGTGTTTGGATACTTTGATGAAAATCAGTACAGTCTGTTCATGCGTGCTGCTGAGGACATTGAGATCTTCGGAAAGCTTCATACCTTTGTAAAAGAGTGTGGCAAGAGGAATCAGTCGAGAACAGTCATACAAGACATGGACTATCTAGTTCCATATGATAGCGGGTCACGTCAAGAAGTCTTACGGCGGTATTGGCATAGCCACGGTGTATGACTAGCTCAGCAGGAGTATTTGGAGTTGTTGGTACCTGAAAAACTTAGTTCCTGAATAGTTGTGATGTAGGTTTTGTTGGGAAGAGTAGGTGGGAAAAGCAAAGGCTCGTTGGGAGGTAGGAAAGGTTGATGTTGGGGGTGTGGGGAATACATAATGGGGAAAAAAAAAATAGTTAGAAATATATAGTAATTTATAAAGAAAGTGAAAAATTTGCATTCGGTCAGCACAGGTAAGATATACAATTAGAGGTTTTAAGAAAGGGTATACCTACGTGAAAAAAATTAGTGAACATGTTAGAGAGTTATAGAAGGGAGAAGGTTGTACTTATTTCTTGGATGGTGTGAATGAAGGAAAGTAAATGGGTGAGAAACCTTCCTTTATTTATATAAAACAGGGACATGTGCTTATTCAGGCTTAAGTTTGGTTGTTTTCGTGGTAGTATGTTCTTTTATGTCTATGCCTTTTTCGTGCGGTAACCTTTCACAAGACAATACCACTCCTACACTACGACACCTAAGCCGCAGGTAAAGGGTTGGTGGGTGTTCGGATAAGGTGGCATGGCAGTGTGAGTTTTTTTATTTATTGCACGGAAAGTGGAATACTTGGCGCAAAAAAAAAAACAAAAAAAAAAAAAACAAAGAACACATCGCGCTAAATATAATCATAACCTGAATCCCCTACAACACGACTAAATGGGTAACTACTCCCAGTTTTATACTTTGAGGTGATGAAGTTCCAATTGGAAGTCTACTACTGAAGTTATTTATGATGAAACCCTATACGAATGTAAAATAAAAAACTTCCCGCGGATGACACGAGGACCGTTACCTATGGGGGCGACTACGAAAATTATTACAAAACCGTGTTTCAAAAATCTAACCCGTGAAGACCTAGTGAAACTGATAGTATTGCCGTTATTCAACGTTAATAATTCATTTTGCTATATCATGCTTGCAGAATTCAAAAGTATGCTATGAGAACGTTTCCACGGCACCACCACCGCCCATTGTCTGCCTGGCTCTGCCATGTGGTCTTGTTAGCGAGTGTAGTGATGAGCTTCGTCCTCTATTTCGGCATTGTTCACACCGATTGCACTTCCTCTCGCGTGTGCCTTGTATGAGACATACATAAATGACCAGGGAGCTCTAGGCGTGATATCAATACCACAAAAGCTGCATGAGTTAAAAAAAGCTAAGAACGATTGTAGCGGCTTCCCCCCCCCCCCTACACACGCTAGCGAGGCGGAGTTCTGTGAGAAGTCTCTACCAAATACCATTTCCTCTTACACCAGCTCTACAAAGAGAAATAAACGTGTGGGTTTTAGCCAAAAATTACAACTTGTTTTTAATAATGTTCATTATTCATATATACTTTTTCATATCTCTGTATTTTATGTTTGCTTGATAATGTATTTAACCAAAAATAACTTCAATTCTCAACAAACCCTTACGCAACGGCGCACCACCATTAGCTCGCTGAGCATAAAACTAATGTAAGATTTTATGTAAATCTGTTTTTCTATATATGACACCCGAGAGGACGGGATGTGGGGGTGCTGCGAGCAGGCCCCTCCCCGTGACACATCACCTACCCACACCGCGCGCCCGGCAGGGTGACAGTGGACGCAGTGTGACTCACCGTAACCACCGTCGCACGCGACCCTCCGTAGCGGACGGGATACCCTACTCCACTTGGGGGCTAATGCCCGCTTGTACTTCTTTGCTCTGCATAGCATTTGTACATCCTTGTATTGGTGCGTGTGTCCTGAGCTTAGTTGTACAATAACCTTTTACAAATCAAAAATTAAAAAGTCACCTTACCACTGGAGTCAGAGTTTCTCTCTCCAGTGTGACCAACTAGCTATCATCACTACCCATCGGTTATAATGGTGACCCTCGGAGTGTAGCTATGGTCTAAGGTGGTATAAAATGTGCTATATAAGAGCACAATTCTTCCTAGGGAAGGACCTGCGTCTTATAAGACAATTCGTCCTAACACTCCTACGGCAAAAAGCTAGCTCCATAGGGGTCGCTTCGCTGAGCTATAGGTGGAGAACTAACTCATGTGTAGCTGCACCTTAAAAGGTTTCCCCTCCCACCCTGGCACCATCCTGTGCCACCCTCTGATGCTTTTCTGCGTCACAGCCCGGCCTTATGCGCGTGCAGCGCGGCCCCTGCCCCCCAGACGCCTTACTGCGTCTCACCGGCCTGATGCGCACTTGCGCGGCCTCTGCAACCTCTGAAGCCTCCCGGCGTCCTCAGCCACTGGCCTCACGCGCATCAGCTGCGGCCCCGCTCCCTCAGCGCGGTTTCGCGCGGTTTTTCAGTCAAGAACCCTACCCCCTCAACCCGCGGTGTAGAGAACATAATCACACGGTCGCTACCACCAGCCCTGTGGTACTCACCGCGCACTCTGATTACCATCGCACTGGGAGTACTCAGCGCCGTGGATTAATCACCGCCCCTGTGGAGTATCATCGCCCTGTGGATACTCACCGCCTGGAGATTGGATTACTCATCACCAGGCTGAACACTACCCAGGCGGCAAAAAAACGGCGGCACCACTACCAGACGGCAACACTGCCATGCCGCAACAATGCCACGCCCGAAAACAGCCGGCGGCAACACGGCCATGGCGGAACACTTGCCACGCCCGCAACACAGCCGGCGTCAACACTGCCAGGCGGCAACACTTGCCACCGCCCGCACACAGCACGGCAGGCACCACTGCCATGGCGGTAACACGTGCCACGCCCGCAACCAGGCCGGCGGCAACAAGCCAGCGGCAATACTGCCACGCCGCACACAGCCGGCTGGCACCACTGCCATGGCGGTAACATGCCACGCCGCAACACCGCCACGCCTGCAACACTGTCATGGCGGCAATATCTTGCCACGCCCGCACACAGACGCGGCACCACTGCCCCATGGCGGCAACATGCCACGCCCGCAACACGCCACGTATGCAACACTGCCAGGGGCGGCAATACTGCACGCCAGCACACAGCCGGCGGCACCACGCCATGGCGGCAACACTTGCCACGCCAGCAACTGGTTCAAAACAGCCCCCACGCAACCACATCATAAATGGCAACCAGTAACACCAGCAGCAACCGCGCCACAAACCAAAGTATTTCTCTCCTCCTCCCTCGCACATAGGAGGGTAGTATGTAGCGCTTCCCCCCTACACATCGCTAGGAGAGGAGTTTGTAGCAGTTCTAACAAAACACATTTCGCTCTTACACCAGCTCTACAAGAGAAAACGTGTGGTTTTAGCCACACTATTATAACTTGTTTTATATTATAGTTCAGTATTCAATATATACTTTTATATAACTCTGTATTTATGTTGGCTTTTGATATCATGTATTAACCAACAAATAACTTCAATCTAACAAACCTAATCAACGCGCACACCAATTAGCGCGTGAGCAGAAACGAATGTAAGTTTATGTTAAATATGTTTTTTCTATATATGCTATAGGTTTTTTCAATTAAAAATTAACTTACCACTGGAGTCAGAGTTTCTCTATCCAGTGTGACCAACTAAGCATCATCACACCCATCGGTTTATACGTCCTGTGTGGCTGGCTAACCTCAAGCTTCCCTCGTCACTACCCCGCGCAGCGCGCGGCACAACACACGTCTTTCCTGAACCGCTCAACGTAACACCTATTTTATGATAGAAATAGGGATGCGTGCCGTTCCAAAGATTGCTGTTCCTTAAGGATGTAACAGAGCCCTTTCAGTGTTAACCAGTGAGTGCATTGTGTGTTCCAGTGATTATGAACTGGAAGACAAATGAGTGCCATAAAGCTTTGAAAAGGCAAATGACGGTAATGAAGCTTTAAGAGAAATCAGAGGAAAGACGGCAATATAATAAGCGTATTAGCCTATTAGAGCTCGCAAACTCGCAAAATAAAGTATAAGTATTCGCAGTTAGTAGTCACCTGGAAAGTATAATAAAAATGCAGTTTTAACAAGTATGAACTCGCAAAACAAAAACATAAAAAAGGAACCATATTAATGAAAGGAGGAAATTAAAGGTCGCTAGGTTATACAAAAGAGCGCTACAGGAGGAGATTATAAAGTAAAGGAAAGATAGAATAATGAGTAAGGTGGAAAATAAGCAAAGAAATAGTGAGGAGATCATGAAAGGCATCAGGCTGGCTCGATTTCAATAAGCAAAGGAAGCTTGTTCTTGAGGAAAATAGTGGTGGAAGGCGAAGCAGGAATGGCGGAAAGAATGAGGCGACCGAGGCAGGCCTGGGTAGGGAAGGGAAGGAGCATACAGCCGCTGTTTGCAGGGAGGTGGGGGATAGACAGAGGAAAGTATAACGGGAAGAGTAGGGTGAAAGCAAAGGCTCGTGCGGGGAGAGAGGACGGTCGATGGGGGTGCGGAAGACAGTAAATGGGAAATAAAAATAGTGTTAGAATATATAGTAATTTCAATGGAAGTTAAAATGTGCAGAGGTCAGCAAGTAGTAAGTATAAATTTTAAGAGACTTTTAAGTTGTAAATATACAGTGAAAAAAATATTATGTAACATATTTGAGTTAAATGAAACAGGTTATACTGAATTCCTTGATATGGTGATGTAGGGGTAAATGGAGAGAAAATTGTATTTTGAAAGACCTATGCATATCGATAGTATTGCCTTTTTATTTCCAATTTCATCATTCAATTTTTTGCGATATCAGCCGGCAGTACAAACGTTATGCTCGAGAGAACAGTTCCCCGGCACCACCACCGCCATAGGCGAATTGGTGAGAGAAGCCGTAAGAAGCCGGTTTCTTACGGCTTGTCTCTCGCGTTCGTGCCTCGCCAGAACGGCTGACAGTGGTGTTCGAGACTCGCAAGCTCGGCGCTCACAGCTGATAACTGTAAACAAAAACAACCCACAATGACGAAGTGTACGTCGGAAGAAAGCCATTAATAAGTTACGATAAAATGACTGACATTCTGGAATGGAATTCCACAACACATAGCCTCTCACATTAAATGTTTTTGGGTCCATAAACAAAGGACTATTAATATGGCAAGGTAAGAAAGGCGGGCACCTAGGACATTCATAGGGGCTGGGGTGGGTCGAGTTCCAAATAGTGACTTATTTTTATTAACTGCGGCACGGGATGGCAAGGGGTCAGGTAAATGAGGGATTTCATTAACGGCCAGCATTGGGCGCCAGTGCCAAAGCCGTCCGTATGTAAAAGCTGTGTGGGAGGAGAGCGGGATGGACGTGACGTCACATTAGCAAGTCGGCTCCACATTGAGTCCACAAGTCAGTAGGAATACGAGCTTTCAGCGAATGAGGAGGTCGGCCGTACGGCGCTCATTGACACCCACTGTTAACTACTTCGCCATTAATATTTTGCTCAAAAAACAATTAAATGGAGAATATCAAGAGAACGGAATTTAATTCGCCTTTCCATTGATATATGCGTTCCGATAAAAGCCCTTGGCAGCATGCAAATTAGCGTAACTCAAATACATAACATCATGAAATCGGGTAATTCCTATCTAATAATGTTATCAGTATAAAAGATATACTGTTATCTTTGGAAAGCTTGTTCATAATATATCAAATAAAAATACCGTAAAACACACAAAGAATGCCATTATGAGACTCTCAAAGAAAATGCAGAACTTAAAATCTCGCATTTAATATTTGCCAAAAACATTTAACATGGAGAATATCAAAGAAAGCGGAATTTCAATTACGCTTTCCTAGGTAATTTTGTTTCTGGACAAATGAATTAGAAACCTAGGCATACATTAGGAACTAATAAATAACACAATGTGGAAAAATTACCCGATTTCATGATTCTTTTTAGTTAGTTACGCAATTATGTATGTTCCAATTCATTTAAAGGACAAACGAAATATAGCAATGGAAAGCTAATTAATTCCGCGTCTATTGATATTCTCCATGTAAAATGTTTTGAGCAAAAATAAAATGGCGAAGAGTTTACGTTCAGAATATTTCTTGAGTGTCTCTAATGGCATTCTTTAGTCTGTTTCCGGGTTTTTATTTGAAATATTATTAGAACAAACATTTCCGAAGATAACAATATCTTTTATACTATAAAATATAATAGGGAGGTAAACTTGGTCATCCTCGGTGGCCTCGTACAGACTCCGTCCGGGACGCATCAATTCAGGCGAAGGCTTTTACAAAAGTTCTTACATACAGACGGCTTTGCCACAGCTGATGACACACAGTCACACACACATCCGATGGTGGTGGGGATTGTGGATGTGGTGATGGTAGGGGTGGTGATTGTGATGGTGGTGGTGGTGGTGATGGTGGTTGTGGTGACTATGGTGGTGGTAGTGGTGGTGGTGTTGAAGTGTGTTGCACCTTCAACACCACCACCTCAACCACCACCACTACCCTCAACCACAATCACCACCTCAACCACCACCACAACCACCACCACCACCTCGACCACAACCACCACCTCGACCACAACCACCACCTCAACCACAACCACCACCACCATTGATGGTCACCATCGGATGGTGGTGGTGAAAATTAAATTATAGTTAATGAGATTTCCTATGTATCCAGACCTTAGGGACACCCTGAACAGCCTAATATACTATATATAGTCTATAATATATCTATAATAATATAAGCGAAAGTGTGTCTGTCTGTCTGTCTCTGTCTGTGTGTGTGTGTGTGTGGTATAGGTTCCGCCCCCCGTGGCGCAATCACCTCATATGGCACATTTTTGGAACCGGGTTGACCAGGGGAAGGTCATAAGCCCACTTATGAGATGATTCGATCAATTTTTTTTTTTTTTTTTTTTAGCAGCCTATTAGCGATAATTGTGAAAAAAAGTGGGTTGCGAGAATTGAGGAAACCTTGATGTAGGGTGATGGGTAATGGGTGAGTGAATGGGTGGGGTGATGGGTAATGGGTGTGGGGTGATGGGTGAGTGAATGGGTGGGGGGTGATGGGTTGGGGGTGATGGGTGATGGGTGAGGGAATAGGTGGGGGGTGATGGGTAATGGTAAATATAAGCGAAAGTGTGTCTGTCTGTCTGTCTGTGTGTGTGTGTGTGTGTGTGTGTGTGTGTGTGTGTGTGTGTGTGTGTCTGGTATAGGTTCCGCCCCCCGTAGCGCAATCACCTCATATGGCACATTTTTGGAACCGGGTTGACCAGGGGAAGGTTTTAAGCCCAATTATGAGATGATCCGATAACTTTTTTTTTTTTTTTAGCAGCCTATTAGCGATAATTGTGGGAAAAAAAGTGGGTTGCGAGAATTGAGGAAACCTTGATGTAGGGTGATGGGTAATGGGTGAGTGAATGGGTGGGGTGATGGGTAATGGGTGTGGGGTGATGGGTGAGTGAATGGTGGGGGGTGATGGGTGATGGGTGAGGGAATAGGTGGGGGGTGATGGGTAATGGGTGAGTGAATGGGTGTGTGGTGATGGGTAATGGGTGAGTGAATGGGGGGGGGTGATGGGTAATGGGTGAGTGAATGGGTGGGGGGTGATGGGTAATGGGTGAGTGAATGGGTGGGGGTAATACATACATTTCTACATCCATGATTTCAGGAAAGTTAGAAGGGGCTATCTGGAGAGTCCGTGTTTGGTGGGCCGAAGGCCCACCACCAATAGCCCTCCGCAGGAGCTAGCCAAAAAGTCCGCCCGGAGGGCGGCTTTGCGGCTAGTAACCAATAATATAACCATTGTTGTTGTGGTGACGGAAAAAATTGCGGGCTAAGGCGAAACCAACCCTTGCTTAGCCTACACTCGCTCCAACGTCCTAGGCGGAGCGAACTTTGCTTTCGAAAATGTCCAACTAGCGCTAAGATGATCTTAGTCCCCTAAGAACATCTTAGCAGTGTTCGAAAATGCGCCCCCAGTACTATAGCAAAATTTCCCGTCAAAAATGTTCCGAGGCAAATTTAACTCCCTTAATTGAAATTTCCCTCATTCAAATTGCCTGTAACCTTGCACACAGGTTCATAAACTTTCTTTCTCTAAACCATTACAGTTTTAGCTTCCCAGACAATGTAGTTTGTGAAATATGAATTTATAGCAGTATTCGCGGTCAAAAATGTACCAAGACAAATTTAACTCCCTTTAATTCAAATTTCCCTCATTCAAATTGCCTGTAACCTTGCACAGGTACGTAAACACTCTTTCTCTAAACCATTACAGTTTTAGCCTCCCAGACAATGTAGTTTGTGAAATATGAATTTACGTATTCTGACCTCGGGCTCGGGTTTTAAGGAAACAGCCCATCTATTTACGCTTCGTCTGTAGATCGAACACGGGACTACTCGGTTGTGAACCGAGCGTGCTACCCCTACACTACGGAGTACCTCGGAGTAGTATATATATATATATATATATATATATATATATATATATATATATATATATATATATATATATATATATATATATATATATATATATATATATATGACATTTTTTTTTACCCTACTTATCATTATCACCATGTCAGTTATTCATTTTCATATATTTTTCAGGACACCATCAGTGAAGGGCTATAGCAATGTCCTCAACATTGCCTCAACTTCAATGCACATCCCTATCTTGGTGATGCCGTAAGTGGTTATGATATAGTCATATATATTAGTTCACACACACAAATACTCAATATGCATGTGCATGTTTGTTTGCACATCCTTAATTTGCAAAAAGATTTTATGAAAATTAAGACATTGTGAAAGTAAGTTTTATTAGCTATAAGTATTTTTTTTTAAACTTAAAGATAAGTTATTATGTTTCACTATCAATTTAAATTCTACATGTTTCTTTTTAAATTTATAAGAAATGTTATGCTGGAGATTCACCTTGATAACGAAACTAAAAGCATTAAGATCCCCCTTGGACCAATATGATAAGCTGTAGAAAATTTTGGGGCCCCAAGGAAGACCAGCCGTCCGAGGAAGGATGACGGAGACGTCACCGTCATCAGTCTTAGAAAGCGACAGAAGCCTAATTTAAGCATACCGTGTGTATATATATATATTATATATATATATATATATATATATATATATATATATATATATATATATATATATATATATATATATATATATTATATATATATAATTAGGTGATACATGATGATTTTTCAGGGTCGCAAAGACACTCCGTCATTTCTTCGGGTTCTTTATATGCGTGCAACGTTTCGCCAATGCACTTGGCATCATCAGGCTAAAATGGTTTATACAAGTTAAAATATACATACACATACACACCAAGGTTTGTTAAGTATAAATTATGTATTAAGAATGAAATTTTTAGCAGTTTTTAGTATTTTAACTTATATAAACCATTTTAGCCTGATGATGCCAAGTGCCATTGGCGAAACGTTGCACGCATATAAAGAACCCGAAGAAATGACGTGTCTTTGCCACCCTGAAAAATCATCATATATATATATACGTCACATATACGTATATATACGATATGTAACAGTATATACTGTATATACAGTATATGTATATACTGGCAACAGCAAAAGTTTCACCGAAACCCCTAAAGGAGAATGACCAAGATTCAGTTAGGAAAGCTAGAAGGTCGCCAGTAGATCGCCCTTTACGGAAACCGTACTGACGATCAGATAGAAGATTGTGAGCAGATAGATGCTTAAGAATCTTCTTCTTAAGTATAGATTCAAAAACTTTAGAAAGGCAGAAAGTCAAAGCTATAGGACGGTAGTATGAAGGATTAGAACGGTCACCCTTCTTAGGAACAGGTTGGATGTGAGCAAACTTCCAGCAACAAGGAAAGGTGGAAGTAATAGCAAGAGGGAAAAGTTTTGAAAAGGCAAGGGCAAGCACAGAAGCACATTTTTTGAGAACAATAGGAGGGACTCCTCAGGACCGTAAGCCCGAGGATCTACCAAAAGGGGAAAAGAAAACATCATTCCCGAGGATCTTAATGACAGGCAAAAATATCAGAGGGTGGAGGGAAGGGGAAACAAGCCCTTCATAAACCAGAGTGGTTTTTTGCAAAGGGTTTTTTGGCAAAGAGTTCACTTTAGAAGTAGATGACAGCTGGGACCCGGGGTGAAGCATGGGAGGGAAAGATGAAGAAAAAAAATTGTTACAATTTTATTTGCTAGATGCCAAATCCCGGGGGAATTTGTTTCAAAAAGATTGACATTTTCTATGAATAAAAAGAGTTTTTGGTAAGTTGAAGTAAGATTTGGCATGATTAGGGGCAGAAATATAAAGGGCAGAGTTTCAGGAGAGGGATGTTTACGGTACCGTTTGTAGCCTATCTCATATGGGACAGCTGAAAACAACAGAGTTAACCAAAGGGTTTCGGCTTCAGGATTAGAGAGTGTGTGGAATGTACCCCTCCATGTCGAGACAGACCTCGTTATGCGCTCTGAAAAAGAGATGGGTCTTTGCTGGAAGCAGTAATCATTCCATGGAAAATCAGAGTAGTACTCCCTTAGGTCTTCCATTTAAACTGAGTTTGAAGTGCCAGAAGCACCCCCGTTAGGGGGGTCCCGAGGCGGCCCCGGGAGCGTAGGACAGGTTAGAGAAAAAAGATTGTGATGGGAGGAACCCAACGAGAGAATGTTTCACAGATAAGCAGAAGGGTTAGTATTTGGGAAACAGTCAAGAATGTTTGGCGGTCCCCAAAGGCGTCAGGAATACGGGTAGGGTGCTGCACCAGCTCCCTACCAGCATGGACGTTAGCGCCCTTAAATGGGGCCCTGGCTGTCGGCCAGTGTTGCCAATCAAACACTCATTTTTGGTTAATATCCCTACAAAAACCTTTAAAAAGTCCACGTTCCACGTAAAATCCCGATATCGCACGCCTTCCCTACATGAAATAAACAAAATGTTAAAAAAACTTTCTTGGAGGGCTAGGGCGACGGGGTCTTGCCAGGTGAGGGGCGGGAGTAAGAGGGGGGGGTGACGTAGGAGAGGGGCGGTGTGAAGCAACTTGTTTTTGCCTGTGGGGGTGGTTCGAAGCATGCTTCACGATCTATCAGGGGCGTTATTTCCCCCCTCCTGACGAAGGGCGAGGAGAGTGAATTGGGCCCATGCCGTTAGAGTGGGGCATGGCTCAAAAAAATAGCGCAGAAAGGGCAAGGAGAAAAAAAAGCTTATAAAACCCCCTAAAAAAAAACAACTGCCACTTTGCGAAACACAAGCTACCTGACGGGGATGGATGTAAACTCGTCCAGAAACTATCCTACAGCGCAGGAGGGCAAAACTGGCCGCCGTTTAACGGCGTTGCCCACCCCCTGACGCTGCCCCTCGGGATTTAAACCAAACCCTTCAATCGCTGCATCCCCTCTCCACAGCCCTTTTCCAGTACCCCTCAAAGGGGGCCAACTATGTAATTGGACTACGCACCCAACCTTCGGGTTGCCTTGGGGTCTGTGAAGCGACCCTAAAAGGGGCAAGGTGCGGGCAAAAAACTCTAAAACCCACGCAAACTTTCTAGGGGTGGGGATGTCTACTACTGCATAGCGAGGTGAACACCGAGGCGTGTTCTCCCACCGACGGGCCCGGGGAAAGCAAACTTCCTAATTTTTGGTAGGCGGCGCCGCAGTGTTGCCTATCATTTACACCATTTTTGGGGCCAAAATATCTCAAACAAAAACCCATGAAAAAGTCACAAAACTTTCCCCCCACGTAAAATGCCAAATCCCCGCGCCTGTCCCACTGAAATTTAAAAGATGTTACACCAAAAAATGCACATAGCCGTTTTTTCTTTGTATAAAGTGCATTTTAGGGACCGTTTAAATATGATCAAAAATGTATTTTAAAACGGTTAAACATTAAAACTTATCTTATATTCTTCACTTCTAGTCCCATATAATAAATATACTGAAGGAAATGGATAATGGTGTACCCACCCTGTTCTCATTGTACAATTTGATATGAAGGAAATGGCGAAAGGGTGTACAACATGCTCATGTTTCTACAATAGTATATAATTGCATAAACAATAAGGGTTTTTCCAATACTAAAAGTTGATACATGAACACGCTAAGTGATTTTACGTTTAGCCTTTTTATCTAAAGCTTTGTTTTTTTGGGGTGAGCTTTTTCTTTTGAGAGTTCGCCTCTTTTCTTTCTAGATTTTTTAGGTTTCCTTGCACCTTTTTCCATTTCAAATTTTTTCTGAAGCAAACTAGGGAGGTAGAGGGCCTGTTTCCCACAACGTTTTAACAGTGATGTTATGTGTGAAAGGGCCGTGTCACACGAGCGATTTTTTTCCAGCATCTTTTGGTATTTTTGCTCCCAAAGATCCCGTAGTGGGGAAAAAAACTGCGCGTGTTGTCACACCGAGTTTCGGCTACGAGCTTTCCACCAGAGTGCAAGATCTTATTCTTCTATCTTAGTACTTACTTCTACTGGCATCTATAGCTGTCCTTCCCGGAACCATAACCCCACATTTTTATCCCCGTTTTATAGTAAAAACACACGCACCCTATAAATATCTTTTTTTATCCATTTTCCGTCAAAAATTCTCATCACAACTCAAAATTTCCCTATATTTTCTAAACCCTTTACGTAAAAAAAATAAAAAAACCCGCATTGTGCAATTTAGTCCGGACAGTGATGAAATAAAATTTTTTTGTTAAATCGATGTTTTAAAAAAAAGCTGTAAATGGTAAGATCTTTTAAATGGATCTAACCCCCCCATGCTTTTAAAAAGCATTCCACTCGTTTTGGATAGATTCCCCCAAGTTAAACACATTTCTGCTGTTTTTCTCGGTAACCAGCCTTAATCCCCAACAAATCAGCTTCTCATCGTGAACAGTCGTCTTCTCGTTCTAAGTTTGATTATAGCCCCATAATTATTATCAAGGGGTTTTTAAGCGGGGAAAATTTCCCCGGGCCAATTTAATGGTTAGCCCATTTTCTTCAAAGAATGTGCGCATTTTTCGGGAAGTCGGCACGGAGAGAGATCCGGGGAAAAATGCGCCTCCCCTCGGGCAATTCCCTTTGCATCACGGGGAAGCAAGTGAGCCTCCAGACTGCCTTTTTATTTATCGGTTCATAAAATCTACAACATTAATACCACGGGCATGGTCCCCTTTTTTTATCATAGAATATTTTATTTTAAATACTAGTAGATATGGCCCAAAAACTGAAAACATGTATAAGGTTTTTCTTCATCATTTATAATGGATTTTATGAAGCGCCCATTTAAATGGGCATCATGGGGGTACATCTTAACCCAAATTAAAAGTGACAAAATGCATCTAAATATCTACCCTTTTAGGTAATCACTATACAGGTACATAAATTATCTTTCCTTAATTAAAAACCTTTATAAGAGCGAAATTTTAAAAGGGAATGTACTATATTTTAGTATAAAAGTTACGAAATGTTAAAAAAAAAAAGGAATTTTCTAAATCCCCTCACAACTACAAATTTAAAGGTATATACCTAGTAAAATGGGGAATATCAAATAAAAAAATTTTGAAATAAATATAGCCGCCTCACCCTTCTTGGGTCTTCATTCTTCTTGGCTGACAAAATGTCAAAACATCACACTATGAAATGTCCTTTTTTTGACTTGCAATGTTTTAAAATTCCCCAGTACATTACCCCTTTAAAATTGTTTCATGAAACTGTCAAAATTTTTTTGTTTAAAGTCCATTCCCGAATGCCCTAAACTTTAAAAAAGTGGCCAGATATTACAACACAACTATAAAGGGAAACCCAAAGGGACTAAAGGGTTTTGATAGAGAGGGATCTGAAGTTCATGAGCCATTACCATATGTAGTGGATTTCTGTTTTTTTCCCGAAAATAAACAGATATGACCTGTGTTGATACAAAGAAGCCCCAAAACAAAACAAAAATAGAGAATTTCAGGAAGCATTTTGCATCTTTATTTTGAAAAGTTGAGGAAAAAAAATATGCTTCCCGACATCTTAAGACTCCTCACCTCGGAAAATTAAATTTTTTTTTAAAATTCCGAAGAAAGCACAAATCTTGATAAGTAAAAGGGTTTTTTGAGCTTGGTGCTAGTCTAAATGACTCAAAGACCTTTTCAGCCCTTCTTGGTGGAAACGCTATATGAGCAAGAAAATTCTTAGATTTTTAAATTAAAGTTGAAAAAATTCATTTAACAGCAATTCCCCCTTTGTGGCTGCAAAAGAAATCTCTTGTCAGCCCAAGTAAGTCAAAATTTTTTACAACCAAAAATTGAAAAGCTTTAAGCCATAAACTTCGTGTAGACACTCAACAAAAAATACTCAAAGATTATCACGATAGACATATTTTCATGCACTTTTGACAGTGATGGGACTAATCTGATGTAGGTAAAAATAAATATTTAGGTTAAATTGCATCTCTACATTGTGATTTGACTGTGTAATCCCAGGGGCAAAGGGGGTAATTAAGTAACAGCGCTATTTCACAATTGGAATATGCCCCAAAGGCAGGGCCAGAAAAAAGTTTTGTCTTCTTTCAAGGGAACTTTTCATCAAACCTATGATGGAAATTACAAAAATTTTTCCCGGTTAGTTGATGATTGCATTTCTCTCCCCGAATGGGAAATTTATGTTTACTTTAAGGTAAAAGCAAAGGTAAAAGCAAAAATTTTAATTAGTATTGGGGGAATAGCCTGTATCCCCTGCGTTGCCGGATTCCAAACACATTTCAAATTAGGTCTTTTGCAGGTATTTCCAGTAAAATTAAAAGATTTTGGGAAAAAAAAGAAAATTTTCCCCAAATTTAAAAAAACTTGAAGGTAAAGGAAAAAATAAATACATTGAGAGGTCCGGCTGATCTGCCCTGTATGGGATAAAGCATAAATGTGTGTTTTCCCTCTGAGTTACTTCAAAAACTGACATTTCCCCCCGATTTCCCCATTTCGGGTTGCAAAGCGGCCGGAGGAGGCGACATGTTGGTGGGGGGTTTTTGATCTGCGAGGGTGGTTTTGAAGCGAGGATTTTCCTTGAAAGTTCAGGGGGGAATCAGCATTTTTCGAAGCAGCAAAATGGAGACGCACTCCAGACAATTTTATATTTTATATATAAAAGAAAGCAGCACTTTCTTGGAGGGGCTAGGGGAGGGGGTCTTGCCAGGGGTTAGGACAGGATAAGGCGGCGGTGACGTAGGAGAGAGGCGGTGTGAAGCAACATTTTCTTGCCTTGTGAGAGGGTTCAAGCATGCTTCACTGCTATCATGGGGAAGTTCCCCCCCTGACGAAGGGCGAGGAGGTGGAAGTTGCCATGCCCTTAGAATGGGCATGGCCAGAAAATAGCGCGAAAAAGGGGCGGGCAGAAAAAAAAATTAATAAAAAAATAAAAAAAACAGACTGCCCTTAGGCAGAAACCAAGCTACCGAGAGGGGTGGATGGTAAACTCGCCGCAACTATCCCACAGCGCAGGAGGGCTAAACTGGCCGCCGTCCAAAAGGCGCGACCGCCCTGACCTGCCCCTCTCGGGACTTAACCGGGCCCCATCAAGCGCTGCTCCCCTCTCCACAGACCTTTCCAGTCCCCTCTAAGGGGCAACTCATGTAAAGGGATACGCACCCCAAACCCTTTAGGGTTTGCCGGGGGGTGTGAAGCGACTTAACAAGGGGAGAGGTGTGGCAGAACTCGTGAAACCCAGAGCAAAACTTTTTTCGGGGGGAAAACTCTGCTAGGAGGTGACACCCAGCGAGCGTGCCTCTCCCCCGCGGGTCGGGGGAAAATGAACTTCACTGAGGGTTTTTAACTTTGGGTTCGCGGCGGGGCGCAGTGTTGCCTATCTTTTCACTCATATTTGGGCCAAAATCTTAAGAAACCATGAAAAATCCTAACGGTTTCCCACTACAATGCCAAAATCCCCGGCCGCCCACATGAAAAATTTAAAAAATGTTACCCGGAAATCACATAGCAAATTTTTTTTTTTGAAAGGCAATTTTAGGGGCCAATTAATGAGGGTCAGAAAAAAATTTTTATATAAAGTTAACATTGCCTTTTCTTATATTCTTCACTTACTATCCCCTGTGAATATAATTAAAAGTGAAGGGATGGGAATAATGGTGTACCCCCTGTTCATCATTGTACCTATTGTAAAATTAAAGGGAAAGGGGAATGGTTACACAGCCATGATTCTACAAAATTATATAATTGCATGAGACAATTAAGGGGTTCCTATACATGAAAATTTCTACATGAACACCTAGGACTTCCTTGCATTTAAACGTTGTTTTTTGGGTGAGACTTGTCTTTTTTGAAGCGCCTCTTTCTTTCTAGATTTTTTATTTCCTTGCACCAGTCTTTCCATTGTCTAAATTTTTTTGAATCAAACTACGGGGGTAGAGGGCCCATCCCCAAAAACGATTTAAAAAACAGCTGATGTTGATGTTTAAACCGTTTTCACCGAGGTATTTTCCCTCTTTTGGGATTTTTACCAAAAGATGCCCGTTGTGGTGCAAAAACTGTGCGTGTTGTCACACCCCGTTTTTGGCTACGAGCATCTTTCTACCGAGTACTAAGCCTGTATTCTTCTATCTTTGTACTCTACTTCTACTGGCATCTATAAGCTGCCTTCCCCGTTATAACCATAACCTCCACTATTTTCCCCGTTTCTATAGTAAAAAAACCCAGCCTATTAAAAATCTGTTTTTTTTAAAACATTTTCCGATAACTTCTCACAACACTCAAAAAATTAACTATTTTTAAATCATAGTAAAAAAAAAAAATAAAAACACGATGTACAGTGTTCAATTTTCCCGGGCAGTGATGAAAAGATACTTTTTTGTTTTTTAAATTTATAACACTGAGGGAAAAATTTTGGAAAAAAAAATTTTTGATTAGATTTTTGAGCTTATTTTTTGACTAAAATTGGCAGCGATTCCCAAAACGTAGTCCCGTTTTTTCTAGCACTCCAAATTTTTTTTTCCCCACTTACCCCCCAGATACAAATTCCACTTGTGAGCTTAGTAAAACTTGCGGATTTTTTTTGACTCATCGAGAGCAGGGCAATTGTTTGTGCAGTTACAATTGAGACATTTCGGGGAGAGGGGTGTGCAGCTCCCAATAGGTCAGTACTATCAATATCTGCAAACAGAAAGCTAGGATAGTAGGAATTAGGAGGATTTGTTATGGCTTTTCTCTTAACCTTGTAACAACATACCATTGTAATTTCTATTTCGTTTTATGCTGTTTTTTTTTGTTTTCAAAGCTTGTAACTATTCCAGCTTAGTGTTTTATTTACCTAGGTATATATTTCTTTTGTTTCAGATCATGTCTGCTCCTGCTACGTCTCGTCGTAGCACCTACAGCACCTAGAGCTGGGACCTACAGATGGGAACATCATAGTACGTCAATGGATGTTAACGAAGACTTTGACATTTATATTGATAAATTTACTGATATATACAGGAAACATTTTATAACTAATACTTTTAAAGTTAAAGATCAGCACATTGCCAAGCCGTACATTACAACTGCCATTAAAAATTCTATTAAACACCGTCATAAATTACAAAAGCAGTATGCAAAATGGCCACTAACTTATGGTATTGAATTTAAAAGATATAGAAATGTACTCACTTCAACAATAAGAGCCGCTAAAGAGAATTATTATAAAAATAAATTAAAAGAACATTCAGGAAATTCCAGTAAAACATGGGAAGTGTTGAACACTATAATGGGAAGAAGTAAGTCTCAACTACCAACCGCTTTTTCGTTTCAAGACAGATATGTTTCAAACTCTAATGATATTGCTGAGGGATTTAACAACTATTTTACAAGCGTCGCTGATAACCTCTCAGAAGTGATACAGGAAGCTCAAGTACCATTTACATATTTCTTACCTGCACCTGCTCCTTATTCTTACCTGCACCTGCTCCTTATTCTTTTTACTTAAAACCGACAACAGTGACAGAAATACAGACAATAATTACTAATCTTAAAGGAACTTCTCCTGGTCATGACAATATTCATACCAAGGTTGTAAAAGAATGTTCTGATACAATTTCTCCCTTTTTAGCACATATCATAAATAAATCTTTTCAGTACGGTACCTTTCCGAAATATCTCCAAATAGCCAAGGTAATACCTATATATAAAAAAGGCGTCAACACCAATCCTGAAAATTACAGACCCATATCGTTACTGCCTACCTTTAGTAAAAATTTTGAGAAAGTAATGGTAACTCGTTTAATGAACTACCTGAATAAGTACTCGTTGTTATCAAATTGCCAGTTTGGGTTCCGACCAGGCTACTCCACTGAGCTGGCTGTACATAAACTGTGCCAATCACTTTACAACACCTTAGACAACAAACTTTACCAAGTAACACTATTTTGTGATCTTACAAAGGCTTTCGACACCATTTCACATTCCATTCTTGTAGAAAAATTCAAGGTTTATGGGATTCGTGGCCCCGCTCTTGAATGGTTTAAAAGCTATTTAAGTCATAGAGAACAGTTCAGTTTTTAATAATATTTTTTCAGCTTGTAAATCAACTCATTGTGGTATACCTCAAGGATCAGTATTGGGCCCTGTTTTATTTTTGATATATATAAATGATATAATACGCTCAAGTAATGAATTAAAATTCATGTTGTTTGCTGATGACACTACTATTTACCTTCAAGGCCACAATCTCAAGACACTACAGGACACACTAAACAATGAGTTAATACATGTTTCTGACTGGATTAAAAGCAATAAACTAACACTAAACTTTAAAAAAACGAATTATATGGTATCACACTCCCTACACGCTCAACCAACCGATATCATCATCAAAATGAATGATCTTACAGTCAACAAAGTTAAAGCAGTAAAATTTCTAGGGATCTTAATTGATAATACTCTCGTGGAAACCACATATTGACGATATTAGATCTAAAATATCAAAATTAATAGGAGTAATTTATAAAATTAGGAACCATTTAAATCTGCAAAATCTTAAACAAGTCTATTATTCAATAATTTATCCTCATCTTATATATTGTGCATCCACTTGGGGCGGAGCCTATCAAACATATATACAAAGCTTATTTACCACACAGAAAAAATTTATACGTGCAATATGTAACTGCCATCGATATGACCACACAAATCCGTATTTTAGAGATCATAGTCTTCTTAAGTTGCCAGATATCGTAATGTTGCAAAGTAGTATTTTTCTTTATAATGCCATAAACACATATCCTATGGACATAGGATTCCAAGTTATAATTCATAACACTGACACGAGAAGACCACAGGAGCTCCGACTTCCCCTGTACAGGACATCGCATGCCCAACAAAGTATTCTGTTTCGAGGAGCCAGACAGTGGAACCAGCTACCTGACACCACAAAGCTTGTTCCATCAAAGCATTTATTTAAATCAAAGCTTAAGCAACAGTTGTTAAACAATTATTCGAATGTATAAGATGCTTGAATACTATTGTGAGGTTACAGTACTTAGTTGCGTAGTAGATAAGGACCGGATGAAATATGTATGCAATGTTTTTGTTTTTTTGTTTTTTTTGTTTGTGTATTGTTAACAGCATTTAACCTGTTGTACTCAGATCTTACTATTGTTTTTTTTGTTTGTTTGTTTTTTGTCATATTTTCTTAACATATAAATGTTTTTGTGATGTTCTATGTTCTAATTCTTAGTTATGCATGCCTTTCATGATGTGATGGCAAAATCCTTATATATTAATTATTGGCCCGTATTAGAGCACCTGCTCATCGGGCTTATACTTCTCAATGTAATTTTATATTGTGTAAACTATTTATACGTAACTTATTGAGACCAATAAAATTATCAATCAATCAATCGTAAATGCCTAAACAACCCTGACTCCTTCTGCTATATATGTGGTAGTTTCACCATTCCAAGTCAGAGGGCAAGCATCAGCGTATTTGTCAAACAAGCATATTTCGCATATTTTAAAGTGAAACTCGGTGATCAAGACAAGCTATGGGCCCCTCACAAAGTGTGCAAGCAGTGTGTCGAGAGATTACGGATGTGGACCAAAGGAACACGTGAAAAGTTGGCATTTGGTATCCCCATGGTTTGGTGAGAGCAAAAAGATCATTCCACAGACTGTTACTTTTGTTTAGTAAAAACATCAGGATTTAACAAGAAAAATAAAAGTAAAATAGAATATCCTAATCTACCGTCAGCTATAAGACCAATGCCTCATTCAGCTGAAATTCCAGTGCCAGTTTTCGAACAACTACCTCCTCTAGAAGATCTGAGTGATGTTGAAGAACGCAGTGACAGCAATGATGCAGATTTTGACATTCACGAGGATTCAGTTCGTAGGGGATTTGATCAGCACGAGTTGAATGATTTAGCACGTGATTTGGGCCTATCCAAAAAAGCTTCAGAAATACTAGCATCAAGACTGAACGAGAAAAACATACTTGAACAAGGAGTGAAGGTATCATACTTTCGAACCAGAGAAAGTACATTTCTGCAGTACTTTCGAAGTGCCAGTGGTTTTGTTTTTTGCCATAACATTCCTGGTTTACTGAAGGAATTAGGGCTTTCAATTTACAATCCAAATGAATGGCGATTGTTTATTGATAGCTCAAAGCGGAGCTTGAAGTGTGTCCTTCTACACAATGGCAATTTGTTTGGCGCAGTCCCTATTGGGCATTCGGTCTGTCTTCGTGAAGAATATGGAGATGTAAAGAGAGTCATTGAGTTATTGCAATATGACAAACACAATTGGATCATCTGTGTTGACCTTAAAAGGGTGTCCTTCCTTCTTGGTCAACAACGTGGATACACAAAGTATCCCTGCTTTCTCTGTATGTGGGATAGCAGAGCTCGAGAGAAGCATTGGGTTCAGACGAATTGGCCTCCGAGATCTGATCTTAAACCTGGAGATCCTAACATTGTACATGAGCCACTTGTTGACAGGAAGAAAATAATATTCCCACCTCTGCACATAAAACTAGGTCTCATGAAACAATTTGTAAAAGCATTGTCAACTGATGGCGACTGTTTGAAGTACATCATCTTGGCATTTCCTGGACTGTCAATTGAAAAAATCAAGGCCGGTGTGTTTGATGGTCCACAAATTCGACAGCTCATCAAAGATGAACATTTCAACGGTACTATGTCAGACCTTGAAAAGAATGCTTGGCTATCATTCAAAGACGTCGTCAAGAACTTTCTTGGAAATACACGTGCAAGTAATTACACAGAAATTGTTCAGAAACTAATGGAGAGCTACAAAGCGCTTGGTTGCAACATGAGTATTAAAGTACATTTTTTGCATAGCCATTTTGCCAACTTTCCGGAAAATCTTGGTGCTGCTAGCGACGAGCAAGGTGAACGATTTCACCAAGATTTGAAGGTTATGGAAGAACGTTACCAGGGTAGATGGGATGTGCATATGATGGCTGACTATTGTTGGAGCATCAAACGCGATAGTCCTCAAGTTGAACACTCCAGACTAAGCTACAAACGTAAATTTTTACCTTAACCTGCACACAATTATAGCCTTTCTAAAAACATGATAATGTTAAATAAACATTCTATTCATGCCTATTTCTTTCATTTTTCATTGTATGTTAACATTTGCAACTTTTTATAAAATAAGCACTGTTACTGTTATGTACAGTATTTTTCATATTTTTTACGAAAACGAAAATCCTACAGTTCACAAACTTGACGTGATAGAGAAAAACTGAGATCAGTTTTGGATTCAGCACCCAAAACTTATTTAATAACAAGTGTCAGACCTAACTCAACAAAAATTTGTTCCCTAGTGTAATTCTTAAAAAAAAACATGTCAATGGTAAGATAGAAGATACATTTAATAGGAGATCTAACCACCCTATGCTTTTACAAGCAGTTCCACTCGCTTTGGCATAGATTCCACCAAGCTTGAACACATTTCTGCTAGTTCTTCGTCATGGTACCAGGCCTTAATAACAGCACAAATCAGCTTCTGCATCGTCGAACAGTCGTCTTTCTCGATTCTAAGTTTGATTATAGCCCATAGATAATTATCAATGGGGTTTATGACAGGAAAATTCCCAGGCCAATCTATAATGGTTACTCCACTTTCTTTGAAGAATGTGCGCATTTTTCGGGAAGTATGGCACGGAGCGAGCTCCTGCTGGAAAATGGCGCCTCCATCAGGCAAGTCCCTTTGCATCACAGGAAGCAAGTGAGCCTCCAGGACTGCCTTGTATTTATCGCTGTTCATCAAATCCCACAACATTAATACCCACGAGCGCATGGTACCCTTTGTTATCAGTAGAATAGTTTTATTTTTAAATATCTAGTAGATATGGACCTAAAACTGAAAACTATGTATGATAGGTTATTCTTCATCCACTTATAATGGAGTTATGAAGTGCCCATTTAAATGGGCATCATGGAGGTACATCTTACACGCCAAATTCAAAGTGACAATATGCATTGTAAATATCTACGCCTTTTAGGTATATACACTATACAGGGTACATATAATTCTCTTTCCTTAATTCAACCTTTATTATTCATAAGCAGCGTAATTTTACAGAAATGTACATATATATTTTGTATAAGAAATACGAAATGTAAAAAAAAAAAAAGGAATTTTCTAAATACTCTTCACAACTACAAATTTGAAGGTATATATCCTAGTGAAATAGTGAATATCAATATAAACAATTAGAAATGATAATATATGCCGCAGCTCACCATTCTTGGCTCTTCATTCTTCTTGGCTGACAAAACTGTCAAGAATCATCACCACTATGAAATGTCCTTTTTGTGACATTGCAATGTTCAAATTCACACAGTACACTTACCACTTAAAGTTGTTTCATGAAACTGATCATAATTTTTTTGTTAAATGTCACATTCCAGAATGCCATAAGTCATTTAAAACAGTGGCCAGATATATACAACACAACTATAGGAACCATGGCACTAAGGATTTTGATAGAGAGGTATCTGAAGTTCATGAGCCATTACCATCATGTAGTGGCATTTCTGTTGTTCCTGAAAATAATCAAGATATGACCTGTGTTGAGACAAATGAAGCCACAGACAAGTACAACATAGAGAATTTCAGGAAGCATTTTGCATCTTTTATTTTGAATGTTAAGGAAAAACATATGCTTCCAGACATCTTGATAGACTCTCTCACCTCGGAAATTAACTTTTTTGTAAAATTCACAGAAGAAAGCTACAAGTCATTGATAAGTAAAGGTTTGGTTGAGCTTGGTGCTAGTATAAATGACTCAAAGACCTTTTCAGCCCTTCTTGGTGAGGAAACACTATATGATGCAAGTAAAATTCAGTTAGATTCTAAATTAAAGTTGAAAAAATTCATTGAACAGCAATTCCCATTTGTGGCTGCAAAAGAATATCTCTTGTCAGCCCAAGATAACAAGTCAAAATTTCATTACATACCAATAATTGAAATGCTTCAAGCCATAATCTCTCATGTAGACACTCAACAAGAAATACTCAATGATTATCATGATAAGACATAATTCTCATGCACTTTATGACACTTGTGATGGTACTATATCTGATGTAGGTAACAATAACTATTTGAGGATTAAATTGCATCTCTACATTGATGAATTTGAGCTGTGTAATCCTATTGGGGCAAAGCGGGGTAAATATAAGGTAACAGCTGCATATTTCACAATTGGCAATATGTCACTAAGGTACAGGACCAGAAAAATGTTGTTGTGCTTACTTGCAAGGCACACTTTCATCAAATCCTATGATGGAAATTATCAAAAATTTCTTCAGCCGTTAGTTGATGATTTGCATACTCTCCAGAATGGAATTGATGTTGACTTTAATGGGAGACAGCAAAAGGTAACAGCAAAATTTGAATTAGTATTGGGAGATAGCCTGTCATCCCATGCTGTTGCCGGATTCCAAACACATTTCAATTCAGGTTCTTTTTGCAGGTATTGCTCAGTAAATTATGCAGATTTTAGGGAAAAAATAGAAATTTCCACAATTATACCAAGAACATATGACAGGTATAAGGAACAAATAAAATACATTGATGAGGATCCGGCTGATGCTGCCCTGTATGGCATAAAGCATAAATGTGTGTTTTCCAGTCTGAGTGACTTCAAAGTTACTGATGCATTTCCCCCAGATTTCCCCCATTGCGGGTTGCAATGCGGCCGAGGAGGAGGCGACATGTTGGTGGAGGTGTTTCGATCTGCGAGGGTGGTTCGAAGCAGAGGTATTATCCTTGAAAGGTTCAGGGCAATCAGCATTTGTCGAAGCAGCAAAGTGGAGACACACTCCAGACAATTATATATTGTATATATAAATGAAAGCAGCAGCTTTCTTGGAGGAGCTAGGGCGAGCAGGGGTCTTGCCAGGGTTAGGGACAGGAGTAAGAGCGGCGGTGACGTCAGGAGAGAGGCGGTGTGAAGCAACATTGTCTTGCCTTGTGAGGGTGGTTCGAAGCATGCTTCACTGATCTATCACTGGGCGATAGTTCCCCTCCTGACGAAGGGCGAGGAGAGTGGAAGTTGGCCATGCCGTTAGAATGGGGCATGGCTCAGAAAATAGCGCAGAAAGGGCAGGGGCAGAAAAAAAAGCTTAATAAAAACCTAACAAAAACAGACTGCCACTTAGGCAGAAACACAAGCTACCTGACGGGGGATGGATGGTAAACTCGTCCAGCAACTATCCTACAGCGTCAGGAGGGCTAAACTGGCCGCCGTCCAAACGGCGTCGTACCAGCCCTGACGCTGCCCCTCTCGGGACTTAACCGGACCTATCAGAGTCGCTGCATCCCCTCTCCACAGACCTTTCCAGTACCCCTCTAAGGGGCCAACTCATGTAATGGGACTACGCACCCAACCTTCAGGGTTCGCCTTGGAGTCTGTGAAGCGACTCTAACAAGGGCAGAGGTGCTGGCAGAAACTCGTGAAACACCAGCAGCAAAACTTTCTACGGGTGGGAATGTCTACTGCATAGCGAGGTGAACACCGAGCGAGCGTGCTCTCCCACCGACGGGTCGGGGAAGACTGAACTTCACTGAAGGTTTGGAACTTTGGTAGCACGGCGCGCGCAGTGTTGCCTACTCATTTACACTCATATTTGGTCCAAATATCTCTACAGAAACCATGAAAAGTCCCTAACGTGTCCCTACGTACAATGCCAATATCCCCGCGCCTGTCCCTACATGAAATTTAAAAGATGTTACACCAGGAAATGCACATAGCAAGTTTTTTTTTGTATAAAGTGCAATTTTAGGGACCAGATTAATGATGATCAGAAAATATATATTATATAACGAGTTAAACATTGACCTTATCTTACATTCTTCACTTACTAGTACCATGTGAATATAATATACAGTGAAGGAAATGGTAATAATGGTGTACCCACTGTTCATCATTGTACAATATTGTAATATGAAGGAAATGGCGAAATGGTGTACAACATGCTCATGATTCTACAATATTGTATATAATTGCATGGAGACAATTAAGGTGTTCCATATACATGAAATTGCTACATGAACACGCTAGTGACTTACCTTCAGCCATTGAAGCGTTGTTTTCTTGGGTGAGACTTGTCTTCTTTTGAGAGTTCGCCTCTTTTCTTTCTAGATTTTTTAGGTTTCCTTGCACCAGTCTTTTCCATTGTCTAATATTTTCTGAAGTCAAACTACGGAGGTAGAGGGCCTGATCCCCACAAACGATTTAAACAGCTGATGTTATGATGTGTAAGGCCGTGTCACACGAGCGATATTTTCCAGCATCTTTTGACATTTTGCTACCAAAAGATGCCCGTATTGGTGGCAAAAACTGCGCGTGTTGTCACACCGCGTTTCGGCTACGAGCATATTCCTACCAGAGTAGATAGATAGATATTATAGTTTTAAGGCGCCGCAACTGCGGGGTTATTGACGCCTGCTTACATAAAATACACGAACAGTAAAATTAAAAAACAAAATTTAAGATAGAATAAAAATATTTAAAAAAACAAAATACAAAAAAGAACAATAGAAAATTAAAAACAATAATTAGTGAATATTAAAAACATCATAACTTGTTGAGAAGGCCAGCCCTCTCAATAAAGGTATGGACTTCATGTCCCGGAGAGAAACACCTCTATCCCAATGCCAGGGAGAGACGGTAGGCACCGTCCGACCCCCGACACCGGGACAAAAATTGGTCACGTAGGTCCCCAAGACTAGGACACTCGACCAGCAATTGCCGCACAGTTATGGGGACCAAACAATCATCACAGTAAGGAGGGTGGCCCCCCTCCATGAGGAACCCATGTGTATATAGTGTGTGACCAATACGCAATCGTGCCAAGGCAGTCTTCCATCTCCGGGAGAGACCGCAGTAGCTCCAGTCCTCGATACTTTGGCGTATGGTGCGTAGTTTATTTTGGCCTATAGTAATCCAACGTTCCTGCCAACTGGTGTGAACTGATCTATGGATTGCCGAGCGTAGGTCCGTAGCCGGCACTGAAAAATGTGATAGAGCTGGTCTTCTAGCTGCAGCTTTTGCCAAGGCATCAGCTTCCTCATTACCGGCAACACCTACATGTGCCGGTACCCAACAAAAGCTGACCGTCCGGCCTCGCCTCTTGAGCAGATAAAGTCATTCCAGGATGGCACTGACCAGCGGATGGGGAGAGTTAAAATTATATAGTGACTGAAGAGCACTACAAAAATCACTAAAAATTGTAAAAGAGACATCCGGAAGAGTAGGAATAGCCATGAGAGCATATAAAATAGCACTTATTTCAGCCGTAAAAACAGATGAAACAACTTGGAATGCTGACGCCTTTGTTAAATGATGGGAATACGACACCGTATCCAACCCCTTCGTCTGATTTGGAACCATCAGTAAAGACAGGGACAGAACCCTGATGTGTGCAATAGTGGTCTAAAAATTGGGCACGCTTAGCCTGAGGAGTTAAAGACCCTTTTGAGAGCGAAAGGCTTTTGCAGAAGGACACTTCTGGGAGAAGCCATGGACCGACTCTCGTAGGTCTATGCGGGCAGATCCGTAAAGCAGGGAAGGATAGCATCTCCATAATAGCTTTTAATCGGAAACCAAGGGGCTTTGGTAAGCTTCTTCGCTCATGGTAAATTTGCGAACCTAAATCACAAGACACAGCACGGCAAGCTATTGAGTCAGGGAGGCGTTGGAGGCGATACCAACACCTTAACATGAGGAACTGGCGTTGAAGATCTAATGGGAGGACACCAGCATCCACCAATAGACTTGGGATGGGAGATGACCTGAACGCCCCGGTTGCCAGACGGACACCAGCATGGTGTACCGAATCCAACATCCGCAGTCGAGTGGGTGTGGCAGAGGAGTACACTTCACATCCATATTCAAGCTTCGAAAGGATAAGTGAGCGATGTAGATATAGGAGTGTAGCGCGATCAGCTCCCCAGCTGGTGTGCGAGAGGACTTTCAGTAGATCCATGGTTCGAAGACAGTCAGTTTTGAGAGCACGAAGGTGAGGTACCCAAGTCAGTCTATTGTCAAAAATGAGTCCTAAAAACCGGGTATCTTCCCTACTAGTAGGGCAGCTTAGCACCGAATTTCAAATGGATGGGGACATGCCGGATAAAAGCACCAAAATTTTATCAGGCAATCTTCAGGGTCCCAGCTATGATTCTATAACCGGCGCCAAGCGGTAGGACCACTCTTATTTGAAATTTTTCATTATATGTGAGTTTTTTTTTTGAAAATTTTGGGATTTTTTTTTGGGGGGGGGGGGGGGAATGTTTTTTTATTGCAGAAATGAGAAATATAGTCTTTTCCGATCATTTTGGTGTAATTGTTTTTAAAATCGAACATCTAGAAGTATTTTAAAACAATATTTGAAAATTAGGTGTCTCGGGTGCATTTCCTCAATTTTTTTTAAACGTTCTAATTAACGTAGGTCACCCGGGTATTCAAAAACACAATTTTCGTTATCATTTTTATTTCGTAATCGCGTGGTCGAGTAGCGGTTAACATAGTGAATCGCGTAGTCTAATTAATTCGGAGCCTGCCCTTAACACATACGAAAATCAAGAAAATGGATACTCTTTCAGACCGTGCTTATATTCACCCAACATGGTGCAAAATCTCGGTAGCTCAATTCTTAGCCTTCTGGCTGC